>BLSH010181921.1:214808-226004 GCA_018402905.1 Glandirana rugosa
ATATATATATTTTTATTTAATAACCTAACTCTGCTTTAAACTTCTCCAACTTTATCCCTGACCTGTTTGGTGTGTTCCTCCTGGCAGGCTCTCTGTCTCCTGGACGACTGTTAAGCTTTCATACACACGGGCGTTTTTTGACGCCATGTTTTTTGCAGCTCTCCATGTTATTCAATGGCCCTCTAAAAACACCACGTGTTTGAGCAGTAGAGGGCGTCGGTGTTAGTGAGCTGTTTCTAGAACGCGGAACCAGCGCGTTCTGAGGCTGTAAGGTTTTGGCGTTTTTGACGCCGCAAAACGCTCACTAACGCCGTACCGGCGTTTTTTGATGCTGACGTTTTCTGGTTAAATGGCAGAGGAATGTGTTTTTTTTTTAACCACTTCAATACTGTGCACTTAAACCCCCTTCCTTCCCGGACCAATTTTCAGCTTTCAGCGCTGTTGCAGTTTGAATGACAATTGCGCGGTCATGCGACACTGTATCCAAATGAAATTTTTATCATTTTTTTTCACACAAATAGGGCTTTCTTTTGGTGGTATTTAATCACCCCTGGGTTTTTTATTTTTTGCCCTATAAATTAAAGACTGAAAATTTTCAAAAACAATGCATTTTTCTTAATTTCTGTTATAAAATTTTGCAAATAAGTTATTTCTCTTCATAAATTTTGACCAAAAATGATACTGCTATATTTCTTTGGTAAAAAATAACCCAAATCTGGCTTTATTTGGTGTTGGCGGACAGACAGATGTGACGGGGGCAGACAGATGTTTTTAGGGACTGTGACAGATGTGACGGGGACATACAGATGTTTTGGGGACCATGACAGATGTGTTGTGTATGGTAACAGATGTGATGGGGACATACAGATGCTTTGGGGACTGTTTTATGGGGACAGGGGTATCAGTGTGCTTGGTGCACTGTGTGGGGGGCGATCTGTGAGAGCTTTCTGCATGAAATCCTCATGCAGAGAGCTGTCGCGTAGCTGCAGATTCCCCCCTTCTTCCCTCCCCCCGAGCTCTCACTGAGCTCGGCGGGGGGAGAACTGTCACAGAGATGTTCGTCTCTGTTTACACTGGTTACAATGTGACGGCTGTGATTGGACACAGCCGTCACATTATCGGGAGGGCCAATCGCAGCGCCCATATCCCGATCTTTTGCTCGGCTGGATCCTGTGATCACAGGATCCAGCCGCAGCGCGCCGCGAGTGCCTGTTCTGCAGGACGTATATGCACGTCCTGTCAGAACGGGGAAGCTCCCACCCGGCTGTATATATACAGTGGCTGGGTGGGAGGTGGTTTAAAAAACTCCTATTGATGCCCACGCTCACTAACTCTCATTAACGCCAATGCAAAATGCAGAAAAAAACGCAGAATTTTCCCTGACGTTGGACCCGACGTTTTCCTATTTAAAAGCATACACCCGTGTGTGTGAGGCCTTAGGTTGAAAATGTTTTTTATTGAAAACAACATTCACTATACAAGAATAAAGCAGTAAATGAAAACCGATAACCATTATCTGCAAGTCCACTCAGTGGCTATCGCCTATAGCAAGACTTGCAGCAATAGATAACACAATGTTTGAAGTAGAAGAACTCATTGTATCAGTATAACCACTTTAAGTGATAAGAACATTGCTCTATGTTACATTTAGGTTTCATGCACACAGGACTTTAAAAAAACGTCTGTAGCTTATCAGGGATGTTTTCAGCTTTTACCAGCTTTTACCAGCGTTTATATTACCGCAGTTTTTTAGTGTTTTTTTTTTTAAAGGGCCAGCGTTTTTTGTTTTGTGTTTTTTTTCCCCCCAATTGATCTAAAACGTCCAAAAACGTTGGATCGACGTTTTTGAGCGTTTGAACGTTTTTACAGCTGAAAAGCGTCCATAAGAACCCTCTGGTCTTGGGGATTTTTTTTTTTACAGCTCAAAAACGTCACTGCTAAAAACAGTTAACAGCCTATGGCCTCATGCACACAGGATGTTTTTTTGATTGTTTTACAGCTCTTGTTTTTAGCTGCAGACTTTTTTTTTTTTTTTTTTTTACAGTCATGAAACCCTCCATGTTATCCTATGTGTTCATGCACACATAGGCTGTTATCAACTGTTTTTAGCAGTGGCGTTTTTGAGCTGTAAAAAAACCCAAGACCAGAGGGTTCTTTTGGACATTTTTCAGCTGTAAAAATGTTCAAATGCTCAAAAACATTGATCCCCCAATGTTTTTGGACGTTTTAGACCAATTGGAAAAAAAAAAACACCGACCCTTTAAAAAACGCGAAAAAACAGTGGTATTATAACGCTGGTAAAAGCTGAAAACAACATCCCTGATAAGCTGCCGTTTTTTTGGATGTTTTTTAAGTCCTTTGTGCATGAAGCCTTAAAGTTAAAGGGAGCTAGGAGACAGTAAAAGAAGGGGGCTATGAAGAAAGGTATAAAGGGAAAGTCAGAGAGATGGGAGGAAATAGAAGGTAAAGGGAAGGGTCTGCTGGATGATCTCAAACCTGCAGGACTGCCTATGCCACATATACGGGACCATTTTGTATGCTCAACACTAAGACTGATATGAGGCAGGACCTTGCTGGTGCCCTAGTAAACTAGTGAGGGTATCAGAAGCAGAGAAGTGGAGCCAGATGGACCATAGAACTTTTATATTTGCCTAATGTGTCATTGTCCATCACCAATCTCTCCTCCATTCCCATAATGTCGTTCATTGTGGAAACACACTGAGCTAGAGGGAGAGTCATCTTAGTTTTCCAGTATAATGGGATGAGTTGTCGGGCTGCTGTCAAAAAGAAGCGAAGGAGGCATCTCTTCTGGGATACCAAGGATCCAGGGAGGATAAAGAGCAGAGCGATTTTAGCAGTAGGAATCAAAACATCATATATACGATTATATACCTGAAATACTTTGTTAAAAAGGGATGTTTTCTTTCGCACTCCCACCAGACCTGTAGATATGTTCCGTGAGCTGAACCGCAATGCCAGCATTCAGCTGGGGTATCTGGGAAAATTCTTTGAAGGGTCGAGGGGTCCCTGTACCACCGAGAGAGGATTATGAAATTCTGGACGACTGTTTTAGATTCCACCTCATGTGAACCACACATAGAAAAGAAATGACTCAGCCTGGGTTCACACATATGCAAACACATCGCATGTGATTCGCACCTGCACTGCTGTGCCGATCACATGTGATGTCTGTGCAATGCGAGTTCAGCCATAAAGTTGTATGGCTGAACTCATGTTGGATTCACATAAAGATGCAGGCACTTTTTTTTTCCTGCACTGGAATCGGATCGCATGGGTGCGAACTGATTCCTGTCCGAATCCACAGTTCGCACTGTGATCTGTGAACCAATCTGGGGGTGTCATTAACATTGTATTGACACCCGCAGCGGTTTGCAGAGAGCAGTGTGAACTGCCTGTGGGAGAGATGCCATGCGGGAACCCGCACTGGAATTGTGCTGGTTCCCTCATCACTATAGTGTGAACCCGGGCTCCATATAGTAAACCATTTTATTAGGTTAAAAAATTACTTGCATACGGGCATAAAATCAGAAAGGCACATCAAGGCCCTCCCAACAGTTCAATGTACACGAGATCCAAGCAGTTGGATGACTAACTCATGCCAACCGCTAAGCACCGCTCCCACGTGTTTCATCAGCAAAGGACTTTGCCTTTGAAGTCTCAGGCCGCCTTGACCCGCTTCTTGCATGAGCTTGTTGGGTTTTTGCTGTGTTGCCAATCCCTCAGTTGGACTGGTTTTGGGCATCCTCCCTAATTAAACTGTTACTTAACCCACAACTGTAAAATCAGTCTGTTTATGTAGTAAAGCATGCTTGTTATACATAGTGTAGAACCTAAAGGGTTAACCCTGCGCATTGTGTGAAAAGGCAGTTTGATCCTGTCTTCTCTAAACCTCCCCTTCTTCCACTGTCCCCAATCCATCTCCGGATAGCACAGCCTTTGGAGTCACTCTGCTTGGTGTGTATTGCTAGAATGTGTGTGCATGTGATTAGCACAGGGCCAACCAGCACTGTCCAGACAGAGGGTCAATGGTCCTGCAGCCTCATAGGACACTCAGAGTAGAATCAAACTCCTCCTACAAGTTTTTTTTTTAACCAGACATTGATAGAAGCCATAAGACTGCGATACACTGCTGATGAAAAAAAGGTATTTAGCAGTTTATATTTAAAGCGGAGGTCCGGGCTAAAAAAAAAAATTAAAAGTCAGCAGCTACACATACAGTAGCTGCTGACTTTTAATATTAGGACACTTACCTGTCCTGGACTCCAGCGATGTCGGCACCCGCCGCCGATCTTCGGATCGGGGGACGGGTGCAGCCGCTTCCATCGCGGGTAAGGGAACCCGGACGTGTAAGCAGTACAGCTTCACGCCGGGCACCTTACCGCGCATGCGCGAGCTCTGCCACGCTCTGCTACTGGCCAGGCGGCCAGTAGCAGAGCGAGCAGGGAGGAGGGAGCCGGGCTTCTGATGTCAGCGGCCGCGTCCGCCGGCCAGAACTCCCGGAAGTGTGGAAAAGGACACCTGTCTAAAGACAGGTGTCCTCTTCCCCCTCCCCCCCGAAAGGTGCCAAATGTGACACCTGAGGGGGGGAGGAATCGAACCAGCGGAAGTTCCACTTTAGGGTGGAACTCCGCTTTAATAAAATAATTGCATTTCCATGTACTGTGGGAGACCAGATACAGTGAATGCAGGGCCCTGGGTTTAGTTGCATGTTAAAGAGCCTGTGTCCTGTACTATACGGCTAGGAAAATTTAATGTGTTTGACCTTATAATAAAAGAATTACGGTACCTGGTATGTGTTATTTATTTTTTTTTTTTTATTCCAGTGTTCAATGTCGGGCAGTACCGCAGGGATCTTGTGAAGAGTTTCAGTTCTTTTGAATTTTTCCTTCCAAACAATGAAGAGGGACAGAAGATAAGGAAGTGAGTATTAATTCTGATCTTCATGGTATAAAGAAATATAACTTGTGATTCTGTTACATCAGCAGACCAATAATGCTAAAATATTTCAGGGCCCATACTTTAAGCTTGTTTTTATAAGAGAAATCTGGAGCACCCTTTTGCTGATCTTCTGAAAAATTCTAGTTTGCTTGAAGAACTGGCTTTCTAGGTCTCTGATCTAGAACAAGTACATACAAATTGGGAAAACTGACTTTTCTCCTACGTTCACTGACAGACGCAGCTCTTCATGACATATGGGGTTTATGCTTGTCCTATTAGCAGTTAACTAGGCAGGGAAGAAGCAAGCTGGCCCCTCCCATGGGGGCCGTCCCACCTTCCCACATAAACCCTCCACCTAGCTTAGCTCATCAGTTTTAATGTCTAGTTTGCAAGGAGTTGACCTGGCTCCCTTAGGGGATTTGCAGTCCGGATTGAGACCGTTTCTTTTTATTTCTTTATTTTTTTTTTTTCACTTCCATCAAGCATGAAATCTGCTATCAAGAAGCCGGCCGGGGCATAGAGGGTCATTCAGGACTCTGTACTTGCCCCGGCCGACGGATGCGAGCCAGTCCCGTGGTATGGGGACCCAATGCATCGTGCCCGTTCCGTGCGGGCGGCCTGGGGGGTGTACCCCTCCTGCGCCCAGGTCCTGGACTGCGGTCCGGTTCGGGCGCTTTTCGGCCGGCAGCATCCCGCCCTGGCAGGGGCGGAAGGTGTGCGAACGGGTGGCTACCCGCTACGCCCGACAGGAGTGGTGAGTGAGTGCCCCCCCTTTTTAGGCTTGGGGGGGGGGGCGACTGGTGTCCTGACACTTTTCTGGGTAGCCACTGCTTGCGGGCTCCTTGGGCCCCTTCCCATCCATTCTCCCCCCCGCTCCGCACCCGATCGTCTCCACATTTTGGAGACTTGGGCCGCCATGCGGCGATCCACCGCCATTTTGCGGTAGACTGCCGCCATTTTCCCGTGGTCGCGGACATTTTAAGCCTAAGGAGCTTTCCCTCTAGTGCTCAGAGCGGCCATTTTGCGGTTGTACACGTTCCCCTGCAGGTGATTTCGGCCTCTAGTGTATGACCTCGGCGGCCATATTGGAGTCCCTGCTGGCTGTAAAAACGTGCTGCAAACGTTTTTACTTTCTCTTTGGAATGGTGTGGCTTTCTGGTGGCGCAGCTCTTCTGATGGTCCTCAGGATTACTGGCAGCAAACAGCAAGTGTAGCTGGGCTCTCCTGTGGGTGCTGGTGGCGGCGGGTGCAGCTGTCCTGGGTTTCCCTGGCGTTCTGTGGGGCGGTGGTGTGCGGCAGTGTGGGGGTGCCTCAATCAGGTGTTAACTGCATTTAACTATTCGGGGAAAAATGATGGCAGAGTACCCTGCTGTGCCTGCTGAGGAGGAGTCAGCAACAGCGAAATCTGCGCAAGGGGCATTTTTGGTCCAGCTGCGGGCGGTCTTTAGCGAATTTCTTCCCCGGGCAGATGTCGCTCCAGAGGTCACTAAGAAGCGCCCTCCTCCCCCCTTGTTCATCAGGGGAGGACTCTGACACAGAGATAGCTTCCGGGGTCACAGGGACCCCGGTTGACCTTTCTGACGGTGAACTGGCCCCCTCGGAAGGAGGGGAGGACCAGGGGGCGGCAGCTACGTGCGCAAAAGCGCTGGTATCCGCCATTATTGCTGGGATTCGCACTACGCTGCGACTGAGCCAGGATGGCGAATCGCAGACGTCTGCGTATGTGTGCGGGTCCGCTAGGGCCCCTAGGGCTTACCCCTATGATCACTTTTTTGATCATCTGATCTACCGTGAATGGCAGCGTCCGCAGCATTCTTTTTCGCTGTCGAAACGTTTGCCATCCGCTATCCATTTGAGGATAGTTTTCTGAAGCAGTGGGAGTCACCTGCAGTGGACCCACCGATAGCTCGTCTGAATAAGGCGATGACCATTCCACTGGAGGGGGCCCCCTCTTTTAAGGATCCGGCTGATAGGCGGACAGAGGTGGTGTTAAAAGCACTTCTGGTAGCAGGCTCGGCTCTAAGACCGGCCCTGGCGTCTGCCATGGCGGCGCAACACCTATCTGAGCGTATGGAGGAGCTCCAGAATGATCTGGACTGCGGTCACCTGATGGATGCGCCGCAGAGAGCTGACTTTTTATATCGGGGGTATCAAATACCTCTGTGACACAGCCCTGGACCTACTCCCTATGTTGTCCAAAATGGCGGTTTTTGCCGTCATTCTTAGACGGGTTCTTTGGTTGCGCTCATGGTCCGGGGACCACGCGTCCAAAAAAGGCCTTGCGGATCTCCCCTTTCAAGGTGGCCGTCTCTTCAGTCCCCAACTGGATGAGATCATAAAGGATTTCACTGGTGGAAAGAGTACTTTCCTCCCGGACCCCCGGAGGCGTGAGTTTTGCCGTAGACAGGGGCCTCCTGCCTCTGGTCAGAAGAGGTTTTTTTCGCGCCTCTATCGCAGCGGGAAAAGGGACCCGATCCGGTAAGGCAGTGGCAGCGGAAAACTGAAAAGGCAGAGGACAAGCCCTCCTCGGCCTGATGGGCTGCCCCCACCCGAGCTTCGGGTGGGGGGACGTCTTCTGGGGTTCTCAGACCGGTGGACTGCCTGCATTTCCGACCGGTGGGTCCAGGAAGTGGTGTTCAGCACTCTACCCCCAGACAGGTTCTTCCCATTGAACTTGGGGCTCCCACAAGGGTGCCGGGGGGCCCTTTTTCGGGGCTGTCCAAACAATCTCAGACCAGGGGGTGATCGTGCCAGTTCCTCCAGCGGAGATGTTTTGAGGGTTTTACTCAAACCTGTTTGTGGTCTCCAAAAAAAGGGTGGGGGGGGGGGGGTGTCTGGCCAGTTCTGGACCTGAACCAATATGTAAAAGTGCAGAAATTCCGGATGGAATCAATTCGCTTGGTTGTGGCCGCCCTCCATCAAGGGGAATTCCTGGCGTCTCTGGATATCAGGGACGTGTATCTCCATGTTCCCATTTGTCCACGGCATCAGCGTTTTCTTCGCTTTGCAGTGGGGGACTTCCATTACCAATTTGTGGCACTCCCCATCGGTCTGGCATCAGCTCCTAGGGTTTCCACCAAACTGGTGGCCCCATTACTGGCGTTACTGCGGCAGAGAGGCATTGCGGTGGTAGCTTACCTCGACTACCTGCTCCTGCGAGCGGAGTCCGCCTTTGCTCTGGGGGAGAATGTGAGAATCACCATGGCCTCGTTGCAGGACTTCGGCTGGTTGATCAACCTGCAAAAGTCGACGGTATCTCCATCCCGTCACCTGGAGTATCTGGATCTGATTCTGGACACAGAGCAGGTGAAAGTGTTCCTACCTCCGGCCAAGTTGCTGTCGCTGCAGTCGGCGGTGCGAACCCTTCTGTCACACTGACAATCTTCATTACGATTCTGTATGCGGGTGCTGGGGCTCATGGTCTCAACCTTCGAGGCGGTACCTTTTGCCCAGAGCCACACTCGTCTTCTCCAGCGAGCGATTCTGTCTCGGTGGGACAGGTCTCCACGGTCCTTGGACCTTCTGATCCGCCTGAACTCCCAGACCAGGGGCTCTCTCACCTGGTGGCTTCGGGACTCGGTGCTGACTCGGGGGAATTCATTCCTGCCCCTTCAGTGGGTGATCATCACCACGGATGCCAGCCTTTCAGGCTGGGGCGTGGTCCTGGGGCAACTATCTGCTCAGGGCCGTTGGTCTGCGCAGGAAGCACACCTCCCGATCAATGTGCTGGAGCTGAGGGCGATCAGGCTATGCCTGTCTCAGTGGACAGTGAGGTTGCGAGGTCACCCAATTCGGATCCAGTCGGACAATGTCACGGCAGTGGCATATGTGAACCACCAGGGCGGAACAAAGACCTCCAGCAGCTGCGGCGGAAGCAGCTCTGATATTGCGTTGGGCGGAACTTCACGTTCCGGCAATCTCTGCCATTTACATTCCAGGCGTGGAAAACTGGCAGGCGGACTTTCTCAGTCGCCCGACGCTGGATCAGGTAAAGTGGTCGCTCCATCTAGAGGTGTTCAGCCAGATTTGCCACAGATGGGGGACGCCTGATGTGGATCTCATGGCGTCACGGTTCAGTCACAAAGTGAGGACTTTTGTGTCCAGGACGAGAGATCCGTTGGCGGTGGCCACGGACGCTCTAGTGGCCCCCTGGGGCCGTTATCGTCTTCTGTACGCCTTCCCTCCAATAAAACTTCTACCGCGGTTGCTATGCAGGGTAGTAGCGGAGGGAATTCCAATGATCCTGGTGGCTCCGGATTGGCCTTGGCGCACGTGGTGCAAATGGTGGCGGACGTTCCCTGGCGGCTCCCGCTGCGAGAAAATCTACTGTCTCAGGGGCCCATCTTGCACCCTGCTTTACCCTCACTGGCTTTGACGGCCTGGCTATTGAGTCCCAGGTGCTGAGGGACAGGGGGGTCGCTGACTCCGTGATCCCTACGTTGCTCTAAGCTTGCAAGTGTACTTCTCGCAAAATTATATCACCGCAGCTGGAAGGCTTACATAGCTTGATGCGAGGCGCAGGGTCATAACCCTCGCTCTTATGTGGTGTCCAGGGTCCTGACTTTTTTGCAGCAAGGCCTGAACAAAAAACTGGCTTTGAGTACTCTCAAGGGCCAGATATCGGCTCTGGCGATTCTTTTTCAAACACCCTTGGCTTCGCACTCGTTGATTCCATACCTTTGTACAAGGTGTGCGACATGTGGCGCCTCGGGTGAGGTCTCCGATGGCTCCATGGGATTTGAATTTGGTGCTTTCTGTGCTTCAGAAACCGCCATATGAGAAGATCAGGGAGATTTCCTTACAACTGCCTTTTTGGTGGCCATCACATCCGCCAGGCGGGTGTCTGAGTTGGCGGCACTGTCGTGCAAGTCTCCCTATCTAGTCCTGGACAAGGCAGTCTTGGGACCCTCTCCTTCGTTCCTTCCGAAGGTGGTTTCTTCCTTCCACATTAATGAAGATATTGTTCTTCCTTCATTGTGCCCACATCCATCGCACCTGAAGGAATTTGAGTTGCATGCCTTGGACGTAGTAAGGGCCTTACGAGTGTATCTAGATGCTACAGCTTCCTTTCGGAAGTCTGATTCTTTGTTTGTACTGACTGATGGTCCACGCAAGGGTTTGGCGGCCTCGTCAGCTACTGTCTCCCGTTGGATTAGGCAGACCGTGACCCATGCATATTCTGTTTGGGGCAAGGTTCCCCCTTTTCCGGTCATGGCTCATTCTACCCGGGCTGTTGGTACTTCCTGGGCTTTCAGACACCAGGCCTCGGTGTCGCAGATGTGCAAGGCGGCCACTTGGGCCTCGGTACAGTGTTTCACTAAGTTTTTTTTATAAGATTGATGTGTTAGCATCTTCGGATGCTGCTTTCGGCCGCAAAGTTTTACAGGCGACAGTGTAGGCGCGTCTGGCGCCTCCTTAGAGGTTCTATTGGGTACAGTTGTTGCCGTTTACCCACCCCTCTTTTTTGACACCGCTTTGGGACATCCCCACATGTCGTGAAGAGCTGCGTCTGTCAGTGAACGTAGGAGAAAGGGATTTTATTAAAACTTACCGTAAAATCCTTTTCTCTGAGTTCACTGACAGACACAGCACCCACCCCTCTGCGCTCTGTTTCGGTACGGCTTGTTACGAACTGATGAGCTAAGCTAGGTGGAGGGTTTATGTGGGAAGGGGGGACGGCCCCTGTGGGAGGGGCCAGCTTGCTTCTTCCCTGCCTAGTTAACTCCTAATAGGACAAGCCTAAACTCCACATGTCATGAAGAGCTGCGTCTGTCAGTGAACATCGGAGAAAAGGATTTTACGGTAAGTTTTAATAAAATCCCTTTTTTTACTGTGACATCTCTTGCTGCATTATTGTTTTTGGTCAACTCTGAAATTATTAAAGCCAGAGACCACCTAGAAACTAGGATTTTAAGCAAGAGGTAAACCATTGCAACCCAATATAAGATTTTTAAAACCACCTATGGATCTTTAGTAACTACTATGGAATTAGGAAAGCTTGATTACCAAAGAAATGTGAAAGTCTGATGGTGTCATACGTTTTTTTTTTTATAATGTTGACTAAAACTAAATATATTCTTCATACTGGTGAATTGTCTGTCAATATCTTGTGTGGTTTAGAAATTTTCCACTCATAATTGGGCAGGTCAGTGCACTCAAAATTGACTTTGAAAGACTATGCATTGGAAAAGGGTCCTGTTTAAAAAACCTTTTTTTTTTTTTTTTTTTTTTTTTTAG
>BLSH010181921.1:259563-270940 GCA_018402905.1 Glandirana rugosa
GACAGACACTGATTTCAGACGGGAGAAGAGAGAGGACGAAGACTCACTCATGTGTTTACATTTAGTCCCGAGAGTCTCGAGCGGAATGTAGTCAAAAGGAAATGTGGTCTCCGATTCTGAACGCTGATGTAAGGGAGATCTCTGGGGACTCTAACAGAACGGATGCTCTGGGAGCCCTGATTTAATGGGGGGGGAGCACTGAGAACACTGATGTATGGAGAGGACTTTGATGTACGGTGGAACACTGTAGCCTCTGGTGTAAAGGAAAACTCTGATGTAAGACGAGCTCTGATAGCCCTGATTTACATTTGTGTACTCACTCAGAAGCAGGAGAGAGAAGAGGGCAGACTTTAGTCACAGACAGGGATGGATGGTGAGCTCACAAATTTCCAGCCCCGACTTTCCTTTTCTGAGGCACAGCACCGGAGATTGGAGCATGGGCTGACACGAGTAGGGGTGGGAGGAAGAGGAGTAGATCGAGCCCTCTTTCCTCTCCCATCTGTGTGTGTGTGTGGGGGAGGGGGGAATATTAGTGCTGGATTTGGGCAATGTGAAATAGAGTGTAACAGACACTCTTGGCTCACACAACTGCAGCCAGCAACCCTGCTGGGAAGCCATAGTATGGTCTGAATGTGTCCGGATTTCAGGAGGCCTGAAACCCGGACGCATGATTCCAAACCCGAACTGTCCGGGTGAATCCCGGACAGGTGGCAAAAGAGACGCATACATTATATTTCCACATATATGTGGATACCCCCTTCAAAACTGTTCAGGTGTTTCCAGTGAAGGGTATGCAAATACATAATATGAATTTATTTTGGACAACTGTACTTCCAGTCATGTGGCAGGAGTATGGGGAAGGACTTTTTACAATCTAGCGTGACCATGCCCCTGTTCTCAAAACTGCATTCGTGAAGACCTGGTTTTACCAGTTTGGTTTGGAGTAACTTGAGTGTCCTGTACAAAGCCTTCACCTCAATCCTAGCACATTTGGTTTGCATTTGGCTAAATAGGCACAAATCAAAACATACTCCAAAATCTTGTGGAAAGCCTACCCAGAGTGTTTGGGCTGTAATAACTGCAAAGGGGGTGCCAAGTCCATAGTCCTACTTCCACAAATAAGCAAACAGATTTTGCATTTACCTAACTATTCATAATCCTTAAATACATTTGTTTTTTGTGTTTTTATTGTCAGTAGTTCTGAATCGTTCTTGTATATTTTGCAAATTGAAGTGCATAGCCTGATGCACATTATCCTGCTATGTTTCTACTAGGGTGTATGTGAGGAGATGCGTTATGAAGAAATTCAGGAGTCCTATCCTCTGGAGTTTGCCCTGCGGGACCAGGATAAATACCGATACCGCTATCCAAAAGGAGAGGTCAGTGAGCTTTTTGTCAGTGCTGAAAGCTGAAAATTGACCTAGGCAGGAAGGGGGTAAAAGTGTCAGTTTATTGAAGTGGTTAAAATAAGTAATGCTCGTGCAAAGGGTGAGAGATGGAGATAGATAGATAGATAGATAGATAGAGTAGCGAACCAATCTTCGGTCTTATTTTACAATAACACACTAATATTTTAGTATTTTACTTTCCAACTCTATTGTGCTCCTTTTTTTATGGCAAATGTAATTCAATGATCGGTCTGTTCTTGTACAGTAAAAGACCTGTTCCCATGTTTATCTTCCCAACTGCAGACACAGCTACTACTTTTGTGTTTATGTACACTATACCAGGAAACATTTAGCTCAACAGCTGTGTCCTGTTTATCGCAGAGCTATTAGCTACCTAACCTGACCTGCTTAATGACTGTAAAGACAAATTCCAGTTATAAAGTTGGGGTATCATCAACTAATGGCTCAACACACAGTTCATTTAACTAACGGCATAGTCTGTACTTATAATAAAGGTTCCTTTTTAACACAAGAGGAAGATGTCCAGTTTGATGGACTCAAAAAAGCACAAGCCATTTGTAACTGTATTCAAGAACCTTACCAGTACTAAGCATCAAAAGGTTTAGTTTATAATGGTGAAAAAATCTTCATAGTTTGGCTCCAGAATATTACTTGAACACATAGAATTCACCAAACATGTATTTAAGAAAAGGCCTTGCCTCTGTGATCACTGAATATGGAAGATCCTTCGCATTTATTAAGAAAGTTTCCGATTTCTCAGACAGCGAAGGTTAGGATGCTGATCTAGAGGAAATTGTTCCTACTAAAGCGAGACTTTTTCAGATTTTAGGTACAAAAGTGAAGTGGGTGTATCTTTATAAAATGCCATCTCAGAGCTTGCGTGACCAGCCGCCTCTCCCCTCTCGATCTGACAGCTAGAGCAGGAGGGGCTGAAAATCCCCCGCTAACGCCAGTTGGGAGGAGAGGCAGCCGGTCACGTGAGCGGCGCTCTGAAATCATGTATAGGCGACTTCTTTTTTTTTATTTTTTTTTTTTTTATAAAACAGACTGGGGAACACCTAATTAGGCCACACACAGCATTATATAACCCTTAAAGTAATTTCAGCAGCAGGAGCGGAAGGGACGGGCACTGTCACGAGCTAACAGGCAGCGGAAGAGGGGGGAGGGCAGGATCAGCCATGTTTTCAGGTGATACAGGGGGCCAAATGACACAGCACAAGCACTGTGCTGTATAACATGCTTTAAAGGAACAGGACCCTTTATTTTTTTTTGGTAACTAACCCTTTAAATTAAATCCACTTCATACAAAAGTAGCCATGTAATGTAGTTGTGGTATTGCACCCGCCGATGAGGGAAAATTCTTGATATCCTAGCTAAATGAGCAGCTCATAACCTCTGAATCTGAACCGCACGGGTCTTTTCTTGAATATGGGGTCATTCATAGAGTCCCCATTTCTTAGGAGATTGCTGTATGTATTTGAATACAATACATTTTGTATTGTTTATGGTGTCTATATATTTTTATTTAGCAAGCAGAAATATTACCCAGCACACAAGCCAGCCTGCACAAAATACCTGTGTAATCTGTCAACATTTTAAGTAAACACAGCCATTTTTTTTGCATTTGATTCATTTGCAAATCTATGTAAAGCCATACTACTGTATCAAGGTACCTCTGAAGAGTATGGTCCCTATCTAAGCTCCCAACTTGGGACATACACAATATTACCAAACGTACTGTGACGCCTGCCTTTACATGCACATGGACTTTAATGGCATCCCAGTCTTAGACCCCATATACACTATACAACTTTTGTTGTCTGCTTTCCTTTAGATTTACCAAAACCACATAGTGCAATAGCCCGCCTGATTGCATACAAATTGAAACTTAAGGTTTGTCCTCATATTTTATGGTTTTAGTAAATCTAAAGGAAAAAATCTATGGAAAATTGTATAGTGTATATCCAGCTTTAGTCCGTAGGGTTCCATATTGTGTTGGCACCCCCTTTGCAGCTATAACAGCTTCAACTCTTCTGGGAAGGCTGGCCACAAGGTTTAGGAGTGAGTCTATGGGAATGTTTGACCATTCTTCCAGAAGCGCATTTGTGAGGTCAGGCACTGATGTGGACAAGAGAGCCTGGCTCACAATCTCTGCTCCAATTCATCCCAAAGGTGTTCTATCGGGTTGAGGTCAGCACTCTGTGCAAGCCAGTGGAGTTCCTCCACCCCAAACTCGCTCATCCATGTCTTTATAGACTTTGGTTTGTGCACTGGTCCAAATCATATGGTGGAGGAGAGATGGTGTGGGAGTGTTTTTCCAGGAGTTGGGCTTGGCCCCTTTTCAGTGAAGGCAACACGTAAGGCATCAGAATACATAAACATTTTGGAAAATTTCATGCTCCCAATTTTGTGGGAACAGTTTGGGGATGGCCCCTTCCTGTTCCAACATGACTGTGCACAAAGCAAGGGCCAAGATATGGAGGAACTTGACTGACCTCAACCCGATAGACCACCTTTGGAGCGGAGACTGTGAGCCAGGCCGCCTTGTCCACATCAGTGCCTAATCTCACAAATGCGCTTCTGGAGGAATGGAAACATTCCCATAGACACACTCCTAAACCTTGCGAACAGCCTTCCCAGAAGAGTTGAAGCTGTTATAGCTTCAAAGGGTGGACCAACTCAATATTGAACCCTACAGATTTAGATTGGGATGCCATTAAAGTTAATGTGCATGTAAAGGCAGGTGCCCCAATACTTTAGGTAATATAGTGTATATAAAGCAATGCATTGATTGAGAACCGGCTTACCTGGAGGTAACTAGTTTCCCTGAAAAGTACAGCGACACTGGATAAGCCCAGACTTGCTGAATTGCAGCTGAAGACCAGAAAAGCAGAAATGAAAACTGCTCATATGCTTGTTATACATTGTTAGTATCTATATATTTATTTATTTTTTGTGAACTGAAATAGGATTTGCCTTGTCTGTGTGCTATCCAATGCAGCCCAGTGGTCCAGGTGTGAATCAGTCCTTACATGAGAAAACTGAACTATTTTTTTTTTTTTTTCCAGTCATATGAGGACTTGGTACAACGTCTTGAACCTGTGATCATGGAACTGGAGCGCCAGGAGAATGTACTAGTTATTTGCCATCAAGCTGTCATGCGCTGCCTGCTGGCCTACTTCTTGGATAAAAGTGCAGGTACACACTTGGAGAGATAGGGAAGGCTGTAATTAAAGGGGCATTTCTATAGTTGTAACAAGCTGGCACATCTTGGAGATGGTTGTCTATACAAGTTGCAAGAAAAAGTATGTGAACCCTTTGGAATGATGTGGATTTCTGCACAAATTGGTCATAAAATGTGATCTGATCTTCATCTAAGTCAAAGTTAACTATAGACAATCAGTCTGCTTAAACTAATAACACACAAAGAATTAAATGTTACCATGTTTTTATTGAACACACCATGCAAACATTCACAGTGCAGGTGGAAAAAGTATGTGAACCCTTGGATTTAACAACTGGTTGAACCTCCTTTGGCAGCAATAACTTCAACCAAACGTTTCCTGTAGTTGCATATCAGATGTGCACAATGGTCAGGAGTAATTCTTGGCCATTCCTCTTTACAGAACTGTTTCAGTTCAGCAATATTCTTGGGATGTCTGGCGTGAATCGCTTTCTTGAGGTCATGCCAAAGTATCTCAATCGGGTTGAGGTCAGGACTCTGACTGGTCCACTCCAGAAGGCGTATTTTCTTCTGTTTAAGCCATTCTGTTTTACTTCTATGCTTTGGGTCGTTGTCCTGTTGCAACACCCATCTTCTGTTGAGCTTCAGCTGCTGGAAGTTCTCCTGCAAAATGTCTTGATAAACTTGGGAATTCATTTTTCCTTTGATGATACCAATCCGTCCAGGCCCTGACGCAGCAAAGCAGCCCCAAACCATGATGCCCCCACCACCATACTTCAGTTGGGATGAGGTTTTGATGTTGGTGTGCTGTGCCTCTTTTTCTCCACACAGACTTTTTTGTAAGTCTTTAGCTAACACTCTAGGATTCTTCACCTCATTGAGCAGTCTGCGCTGTGCTCTTGCAGTCATCTTTACAGGACGGCCACTCCTAGGGAGAGTAGCAGCAGTGCTGAACTTTCTCCATGAATAGAGAATTTGTCTTACCGTGGACTGATGAACAGCAAAGCTTTTGGTAATATTTTTATAACCCTTTCCAGTTTTATGCAATCAACAATTCTTAATCGTAGGTCTTCTGAGAGCTCTTTTGTGCGAGGCATCATTCACATCAGGCATTGCTTCTTGTGAAAAGCAAACCCAGAACTGGTGTGTTTTTATAGGGCAAGGCAACTGTAACCAACACCTCCAATCTCATCTCATTGATTGGACTCCAGTTGGCTGACACCTCACTCCAATTGGCTCTTGGAGATGTCATTAGTCTAGGGGTTCACATACTTTTTCCACCTGCACTGTAAATGTTTACATGGTGTGTTCAATAAAAACATGGTAACAGTTAATTCTTTGTGTGTTATTAGTTTAAGCAGACCGTGATTGTCTATTGTTGTGACTTAAATGAAGATCAGATCACATTTTATGACCAATTTGTGCAGAAATCCATATCATTCCAAAGGGTTCACATACTTTTTCTTGCAACTGTAGATTGTGAATACTTGTTGAAATGTTAACGGTATAATTTCAGGAAAGTGTACTGTGTATATGCTTTGACTCTGCTTTTCTTGACACAATATACAGGTTTTTGCGGCACGCTGCAGCCTTCTCCCTCCTCCTCAAGGATGAAAAAACACCACCACAATTAAAATAAATTATTTTGTTTTACCTCCCTAAAAGCCCGATCACTAGCACAGCCATAAGGGTATATTCTTACCAGATGCGGTGGGGCGATGTTGGGCAGCTATCTCCGCGCAGTCCTACCGCATGACCAGGCAAAGTGCCTGGTCTCCAGTGTGCCTAGTTCACACCACTACATTGCAGAGGTGTGCGTATAGTGTACGCTGGAACAAAAAAAAGTACTGCATGCAGTACTTTGTCCAGCGCAGTGCAAGGCAATTTGCTGCACTCCACAGCCGGCAATTGAACTTTAAAATTCTCCATAGACGACACTTCAAACGCCTTTACAGGTTACCAGTTTAGAGATATACAGACAGTCTGGCACCAGATCTATTGCTCTCACTCTGATGTTCTTTGTGTTACCTCACAAGTGTGATGCTATCACTGTTCATACAAAAAGTGAATGTAAATCCTCCATATACCCAGTGAACTGAACAGCCTCAGGTGATAGACAGGGATGAAACAAATCTCCCTATATTAATCGTTAAGAGATTGCGATCTTGATTCATTCAACCCCCCCAAAATCTACACCCAACATTTCCTCGATTCTGTGTAAATGAGCAGAGACATTCAGAGCTGTCAAAAGGTAAAAAATTTTTTAAAAAAAACTGGATCATTTGTTGTCTGTCTCAGCCCAGGGAGACAGAAGAGAAGAGATGCAAAGTATCATTTGGGTCTTTTAGAACAGATCAAAGGGAAGAATTTCGGTCTGACAGTTTAACCACTTCCGGACCACGTCGCGTACATTTATTGCTGCAAGGTGGCAGCATAATGCAAATCGCTGTCTATAAATGGAGGTTCGCGCAGGCGCGGCTAGGGGGCAAGCGCACGGCCGCCGGTGCGCTCTCGCACCCACCGCAAGCTCCAAAAGGTTGGCTGCAGGTCAGGCGGATGCTATGTCCACCCGCGATCGCTTACAATCAGAGAAAAGCGGGGATGTAAACTCGGCGGTTCCCCGCTCTGACAGGGGACATAACACTGATCTACTGATTCCTGTCAGATTCATAGCCACTGATTTACTGTATACATGTCACTAGTAGGGAAGGGGTTAACCTGCAGGGGGCAATTTTTAGTTCTGATCACTGTATAAATGTCAATGGTCTCAAAAAAGTGTCAAGTGTCCGATCTGTCCGCTGCAATACCACAGTCCCGATAAAAAAAAAATCTCAGATCGCCAGCCATTAACAGTAAAAAAAAAAAAAAAGTAAAAAACGCCATAAATGAAATGAATAAATAAAGTTCGTAAACGCAGCAACTTTTTGCACAAACCAATCAACAAACGCTGATTGCGTTTTTTTTGTTTTGTTTTTTTTTTTACCACAAATATGTAGAAGAATATAGATCAGCCGAAACTGATGAATAGATTTTTGTTTTATTTTAATTTTTTTTGTTTTGTATGTATTTTAGCAAAAAGTAAAGAAATATTGTTTCTTTTGCAAAATTGTCACTCTTTTTTTGTTTATAGTGGTGATCAAATACCACCAAAAGAAAGCTCTATTGGTCGGGGGGAAAAAAAAGGACGCCAATTTAGTTTGGGTACAACATGGCATTACCGCGCAATTGTCATTTAAAGTGACGCAGTGCCGAATCGCAAAAAGTGCTCTGGTCCGAATGTGGGAAATCCTTCCCGGGCTGAAGTGGTTAAGACCATGCCATTTTCTGAGACGTTAATTTTAGTATTTTCTGCTGGAAACTTACTTAGGACCCCCAAACATTATATATTTTTAGCAGAGACGTTAGAGCATAAAATGGAGGTCGTTGCAATATTTTATGTCACAGCTGTCTTTCAAATGCAATTTTTTGGGAAATAATACACTTCAATGAATTAATAAAACTAAACAATACAGTTAGCCCATTTTTTTTTTAGTATGAGAGAGATGTTACGCCGCGAGAATCGTGATCTTTATTCTAAACAAATATATTGTGATTCTCATTTTAGCCAGAATCGTGCAGCTCTGCTTTATAAGTTTTACATGTATATCTGCTGTTATCTGTATATATCCTTTAGAAAGTGCATATCCTTTTAACATTTTTCTCTTCCTGATTACCTCTGAGAGTGGATCATTGGCATACAGCCAAGACAGCTGTTTGGAGAAAAGGCACATGCCCCCTCTCCTCATAGGCCAAGGAAGAAAGCAATGTACATAGCTCTGTTCTTAGACGACAAGGACTGAAGAGAGCTACGGGACTTAGTTCTTTGAAGAGAGATAACAAAACACTGCCCAGCTCAAATTTCATGAATCAGGTTTACATCCACTTTAACTTTATTGCTATGGACCGTGACCGGTCCTTTCTATGGAGAGATCTGGGGTCTTTTACCCCAAATCTCTCCTCTGGCCTTCCATGCAGCGGATCAGACACAGATCAGTCTGATCAGCTGCTTTCCTGGCCTCTAATGGCCAGGTAAACAGAGCAAAAACTGGAAGTGACAATCCTCATTGCTTCCAGGGTCACAGAGAGAGGAATATCTCTTCCTCTCTCACTGTGTAGTGTTGCAGTTGCCGCTGGTAACCTCTCTCCTGGGCTCCCCGATCAGACATCAACTCTTACACTCTGACAGGAAGAATAAATGAACTACTACAGCGCGGTGGTAGTTGAATACAAGCTGGCAGCCGCTAAGGCTGTCAGGACTTGTAGCTTTCCCTTCAAAGAACACTATGAATGTGTGACATGGGCGTACCCCGCACGCCCGCGTTTTTTCATTAATTTTGACAGTCGGGGGAGAAGATCCCCGCTAGCTTTCAGTGGGGGAGTGGGGCTCGGCTGTTTTCATAACATGTTCCACCCTGAATATGTGTTATGTTGTGAAAGGTGACCTTATCCTTTAACCCTTTCACTGCCAGAGCCATCTTTGAAATTTTTTTTGCATAGTTAAAAAAAAAAATTTAGGCCTGAAGATTACATAAAACCCCAAACATTATATGTTTTCTGAAAGCAGACACCCTAGAGAATAAGCGGTAGTTCCAATTTTCTATATCACTTGACATTACTGCAAATGTCTAGGAAATGCAAAATTTCAGTAAAAAAAACACTAAAGTAAGTTTTAGCGCAAACAAACACAATAAACTACCCACATTTTTGATAAAACATAAAAGACAAGGTTGCGCCGAGCAAATGGATGCCTAACGTGCCAAACCTTAAATTTTGTGTGTGCCTGTGAAATGGCGACAAACTTCAGTACCCTATATTTTCCATAGGCGATGCGTCAAAACCCCCCCGTAGGTCATCAGTTTAGTGTTACACAGGAGGTCTTGAGCTAGAATTATTGCTCTCGCTCTCACTGAAGCCACAGCCAGGCGCCCACAGTTATAATGCCGGCGCCGCAGAGAGGAGGGGGGCCATGAGCAAGGCATCGGACGGCCACATCGCTGGACCATGGGACAGGTAAGTGTCAAAAGTCAGCAGCTACACTTTTTGTAGCTGCTGACTTTTAAATGGGTGGAACTCCACTTTAAAACTCTATCAAACCAGGAAAGCTGATGGAAACAACATCATAACAGTTAAGTTGGGCAATTTGAACAAAACCAAGTTGTGTTCAAATGTTCCAACATTTGTCTGTCAGGTTGTAAAGAAAATCGGGCATGACTAAACAAATCATAAACTGAAATTAATAAAAAATATCTACAGTTTATTGATCAACTTTGTTGATCAAGCGGTTCTTCCTGTTTGGTAAGATCCACTAAGACAGACATAACAAACTGTAGGTTAGAAAATTGTATATTTGTGCAGAGATTTATATACACAGTAACCTTATGAGAAAAAACTACACAAATATAGCAGAAACAATCCTTGGTGGCAGTTAAATTACATTTAGCACAGAAACACCCAGTACTATTAAATAGCATCTCTGCATAATGTAACTTTTTTTAGAACAATCAATATTTAGTAAATTATAGTGGAAAGGCCGGATTCACACTGGTACGACATGCGCTCTGACTTTGGGAGCGGAGTGCATGTCACATGACGTGTGTAAATCAATGATTCCCTATGAGAGCTGTCCTAACTGCTCTGACACAAGTCGGTCCAACTTTGAAAAAGGTTCCTGCACTACTTTGGTCCGACTTTGGTCCTACTTAAGCCCATTGAATATTATAAAAATTGTTTCATTATCTTAACTGATCTGACATGCAACTTGTGCACTGAGGATCTTGAAAGGAAACCCCACACCAAAATTAAAAAAAAAAAAAAAAAAAATAGCATAGAGTTCCCCCGCAATTTCATACCAGGCCCTTCATTCTGGTATGGGTTTTAAGGGGAACCCCCACACAAAGATAAAAAAAGTCATGCCTGGGCGGTAACGTCACAAGGGGCGGTGTCTCAGGGTGGCTATGCCCTTTCTATAAGAACCGGCAAAGAGTGGAGCTCACAACTGCGGAAGATAGCATTGAGAGAAGACATCAGAGAAAGAAGAACCATATGAAGAGGTAGAAGACATCAGCAGAGGAGTGAGAAGAGCCAGAGAGGGGAGGAGACCTCACCGGAGGGGGGAGAAGACCAGAGGGAGAAGACACGTTGGAGCTGCTTTAATAAAGGACCATGTCAAAAACCTGTGCACTGCTTTTAATTTTGACACATTTTTGGGTGAATGAGGTAGGTATACAATGCAGGGAAAGGGGGGGGGGGGGGGGATTTCCCTTAAGATGCATACCAGACTCAGAGCCTGGTATTGTCGGGATCAAAGTCCATATCCTGTTCATTGAGTCGGATGGACTTACAACTGTTGTGGCAACAGAGGACCTGTTAAACTGAGTATGTACACAATAATAAGAAACCCTATGAGTCCCTTAAACAAAATTCTTCTGTTCAAAAACTTCTGCCAAATCAACCTCCACCAATGTACGCATACTCACCCCCTGTTAAAATGTAGAGGAAGGTGATTGGTTGATCAGACAAACACTTTTCATGTGATTGTTAACCTCTTGGCACTGAGTGCAAGCAAATATGGGGCCTCACGGTGGGTGGGCCTTTGAGCCACATGTTTGCAAGCATTAGTACAGTTACAGCAGCTAACCGCTAACGATCACCACTTGCAATCGGTGGCTTTCTGATAATGTGACTGCCATGATTGGCTGCCACGGTGATTACATGACCATAAGCCCCACTCCGCCTTCCGGCATTC
>BLSH010181921.1:270950-284665 GCA_018402905.1 Glandirana rugosa
TGCTTTTAATTTTGACACATTTTTGGGTGAATGAGGTAGGTATACAATGCAGGGAAAGGGGGGGGGGGATTTCCCTTAAGATGCATACCAGACTCAGAGCCTGGTATTGTCGGGATCAAAGTCCATATCCTGTTCATTGAGTCGGATGGACTTACAACTGTTGTGGCAACAGAGGACCTGTTAAACTGAGTATGTACACAATAATAAGAAACCCTATGAGTCCCTTAAACAAAATTCTTCTGTTCAAAAACTTCTGCCAAATCAACCTCCACCAATGTACGCATACTCACCCCCTGTTAAAATGTAGAGGAAGGTGATTGGTTGATCAGACAAACACTTTTCATGTGATTGTTAACCTCTTGGCACTGAGTGCAAGCAAATATGGGGCCTCACGGTGGGTGGGCCTTTGAGCCACATGTTTGCAAGCATTAGTACAGTTACAGCAGCTAACCGCTAACGATCACCACTTGCAATCGGTGGCTTTCTGATAATGTGACTGCCATGATTGGCTGCCACGGTGATTACATGACCATAAGCCCCACTCCGCCTTCCGGCATTCTAAACCCCTTAATGGGCCAGTAGGCGCTGGCTCCAAGGGGGTTAACTAACAATGTTTCTTGGCCTATGACAACTGCATACATAGGTTTTTCTTTGAAATAATTTCTTAAGATCTTTCTGCTTTGTTTAAGGTAAAATTGCATTTCTTTTTCATACATCACGGGGAACAGGCTAATATTCATTACCTACTGGGTTATACTTCATTATCAGGTGAATGGACACTGGTAGACAAAGTCTTAGACAGGAAGTGATCCCCTATATAACCCCTCCCATACAGGAAGCACTTACCAGTGTCTGCAAGGTGAATGGGCACATTTGTTTGAGCTCTCTGAGCTCCAGGTCTTTAGTCCCAAAAATGGTTCTTAAATGAATCCAGAGATTGGCTAATCTGATCCATTTGAAACAGGCTATATGCTTAGATAAATGGTACCCGAGCCTCACAAACACAAGGATCCTGCAAGGTTTTGCCTGTAACGCAACCTCCGGGAGCTGGACCCTGCTTCTAGGGGACAGCTGTGGGCCACAGAGCAGGCTCTGAACCAGTCATTTTCAGCGGTTCACTTCTCCTTACCCAGGTCACGTGAGTCATGACATGAGGTGATGCTTAGCAGACTAAGGTGCTTAGCAGGGTTGGTGCATAGGGGCTTGGTGAGCCCTATTAAATGGTTTCCCTTCTGGGGTATGTAAAACCCAGGTACTCCCTTTTTGTTGCTTGCAATGCCTTCAAAAAAGGAGCGGGACTAACATTGCAGGGAAGGGCACATCTATGTCCTCAGTAGCTCCTGAGGAGCCTAGTCGACACCCTAGTGTTGTATCCTCTGAAAGACCAGAGGCTTCCGGGCAATCTGAGCAGCTGTGCCTGTTTGGTATTGTGCCTACAGTCAACGCTGCTGCTTCACCCTTTATCACCAGGGATGAACTATCTTCAGCCCTAGCCGGGTTAGAACCCAGGATTGATGGCATGATTGCCTCCATCCCGCAGGGGGGCAAGAAGCGTGACAGATCCCCCTTCCCCGAGTCTCCTAATTTAGAGCAGGAATGGGTTGAGGCTGGGGAAGAGCTAGATGCCAAGCACTTAGGAGATGGCCCAGCAGATGAGTCTGCTTCTAAGGAATCTGGGCTGATTAGGAACATCCTGACAGGATTTTCATTCCTCCTCCTAAGTTTTCCCTTTTTATACCCCATGGAGGAGAAGTTTGTGAAGAAATGGAGCATGCCAGCCATAGATGTGGCAGTCTCTTCCTTAAACAAGAACTTAACTTGTCCAGTGGATAACGCACAAGGCTCGAAAGACCCTGTTGACAAGAAACTAGAGTCCTTATTAAAGGCTTCCTTTTCTTTGGCCAGTTCAGCTATTCAGCCAGTTGTCGTAGCAATTGGAGTCTGCCAGTCCTTAAAGGATCAGGTCAGACGGCCTAACAAATAGGATGATCTTGCTGAAAACAGAGCAGATATTCCTCGAGCACTGTGTTTTACTGTAGATGCCTTAAAGGATTCTATACAGCAAGTCTCTTGTATGGCTCTCCTGTCTGTACGCATGCACAGACTTCTATGGCTTAAAAACTGGTCAGCCAAGCTTCCTTGTAAGAAGTTATTGGCAGGATTCCCCTTTCATGGGAAACATACATTTGGTGATGATTTGGACAAATATATCCCAAAGTTATCCAGAGGGAAGCGCTCTCTACTTCCTGTGAAGAGGACCACCGGGTGTCCCTTGTTTAAAACCTCAGGGACCGCTTCACGTGTCTCGGCGCCAAGGCAGTTTAACCACCAACAAGGCACTAGAGCCAGAGGCAAGCCGCAAAACTCTTCTAAACTCGGCACCAAGCCCTCCTTTTGAGGGGACGTCCCCCCCCCTCCCCCCATCAGGTGGGGGGGGGCTGCTGCACTGATTGCTGTATAAATGTCATTGGTCCCAAAAAAGGTGCCAAAAATGTCCGACATGTCCGCCCCAATATAAAAGTCCCGATAGAAGTCGCAGATCGCCGCCATTACTAGTAAGAAAAAATGTAAAAACGCCAGAAATGAATGCTCATGGTTTGTAAACGCGGCAACTTTTACACAAACTAATCGATTGTGATTTTTTTTTTTTTTTTTTTTACCAAAAATGAAGAATATAAATCAACCAAAACCAATGAATAAATTGTTTTTTTTATATAAATTTTTTTTTTATTTGTATTTTAGGAAAACGTAAAATTATTATTTTTTTTTTTTTTTTTTTTTGCAAAATTGTCGCTCCTTTTTTTTTTTTTTTATAGCATGATCAGAAATGACGCAGAGGTGACCTAATACCACCAAAAGAAAGCTCTATTTGTGGGGAAAAAAGGATGCAAATTTAGTTTGGGTACAATGTCGCACGACCGCGCAATTGTCAGTTAAAGCAAAAAAGTGCTCTGGTCCGCCACACAAGCTTGTTTCAGCAAAGCACAGGAAAACACTTACAAGATGAGTACAGAGCAGCACAAGCAAAAACTTCTCCTCGCTATCCAAGTATAGCAGACATTCTAACGTCATGACAGAGTGTCACTGGCTAGGCCCCACGTGACCTGTTTTGCTGTCAATGAGCGTTCTCAAGATGGGCTCCAAAACATGTTGGGTGGGGCCTAGCCATTGATTTTATCATGTTATCTATACTTGGGTAGCATGGCGGCATTTTTGCTTGGGCTGCTCTTTACTCCTGATCCTCATTTCATTTATTGCTACATACATTGTGTGTGTGTGTGTGTGTGTGTGTGTGTGTGTATATATATACAGAAAACCTATAGATATTTAATACCTTTTACCCGAAGAACAAAAGACCATATGCATTCAAATATTCATAACTAACCAATAAGGAATATCCAATATTACCAATTCCAGGAGATAGCTGGTCTCTCATACAAAGGTGTCTGTGAGTCAAAATGTCTTAACATTATCTTGTGTGTTATTTTACAGATGTGCTGCCTTACCTTAAGTGCCCCTTGCACACAGTCTTGAAACTCACTCCTATAGCATACGGTAAGGCCCTGTTTTGTAAATCTAGTGACTGCTTTTCTGTTCATTTGTCTGTTTTTGTAGAGCCAGCTTCATTTCTCGCAAGTCTGATAACCCATTGTCTTTTTGATTATATAGTTGCATTGTTATAGATTACATAATTTATTTATTTTTAGCATTTAAATGAGAAGTCAAGGTTTCATTATGAACACAGAGCAGTGACTGAGTAGTTTCCCAGTCAATAACTGTGCTGCAGATAATTTTGTACTTAAAGTGAACCGATTTAAAAAAAAAAATCTTTAATTATAAAGTATTTAAAAGTATATATTCACTCAAAAAAGTACAGTCTTTTCTTTACAAGGAGGAACAGAAAAAAAATTAAACAATTTCATGAAAAATAGATAGCATGGCCATTAAGTCATTGATGTGTAGGGATTAATAGAAAAATAGGTATTGTTTATTGTCCCTTTTTTTTTTTTTTTTTTTAAATTCCTTGATTGTGTTGTGTTTTTTTTTTTTTGTTTTTTTTTTTTTCCCCCCTTTTGTGACTTTATTGGGTTTGTTTTAAGATATGTAGTACAATCTTTGGTATATTACATGTAGACTTTGAAGAGTGAGGTGGCAGCACAGTTCACTCTTAAATGTGTAATCCCAGTTATAAAGAAATGGCAAATCTGCTTCCGCCTCTTGAGTAGCTGGGTCAATGCAATAAACCAGTAAATAAGGGGATCTTCTCACCTGATAAAGTGGCTGTTACCAGGCATCAGTGCAGAACAACACAAATTGCTTTGTGACTGGTGTAATGATCAGACTTGAAGCGGAATGTCAATGCCTTATCACTTCTACTGACAGCTTATTTTATGACCAATCCTCAATTGCAACTAGCAGGCATCTGTGTTTGGTATTGGAGTCTGAGTACTAGCCAGTCACCCACAGTTTGGCAGCCACTGCGCTTAGTCTGGTCACTACACAGCAAACAGCTGACAGCCTGAAACGGATCCTGCAACTACCAAGCCAATTATGCTGTTCCACACAGATGTGCTGTAATAGCCACTTTATCAGGTGAGAAGATCCTTTTTATTTACTTGGTTATGATTTTGACAACTTAGAGGCGCTCTCCTTTATTTTTATTCATTCTTCAAATACACTTTTTTTTTTTTTTTTTAATTGACCTTTTTCAGAACTTTACAACCTATGCAAAAATTACATCTGCTGTATAACAGACGTAGTTAACTACTGGTCTTGGTTACCTTTTCACTCTCATACAGTATTAAAATCCGGGTGTATGGCGTTCATATAATTCAATATACAAGTAGTACTCATCAGAACCTGGATGAAATTAAGTTATTACATGGCCTGGTATGCAATAAAATCTTTAATACCATGCTATAAGTTTAAGACTGTTCATTATCATTCATTCTGCTAGCAGTTGCGTGGTCGGTTATAAAGAAAATATAAATATCTTAAAAAGCAGCCGTCCCGCATTTTCTCGGGTAAGAGCCTGTGCAGAAAAAAAGCCTGCCGGTAGTTCAGTTGGCAGAGGCGCCTGGATCGTCTGCTTTAGTAAAACATCCTGTTACTTTATTTTACTAAATAAAACGTGTTTCGTGGCTTTTCGTTGCCACTTATTCAGTTCAAGGTGGTAACACTGGTATCTGTGGGTAAAAAGTTGGGACTCTAGTGGTGAGATTTCTCCTCATACATTCCCAAGCCATTTACTTTTCAAGGCAATAGCCAGATTCTTCCCTGCTGTAGTATTCATTTATTTTATATTATGAAGAATTTTAACAAGAACATATTGAAGCTGCATGGAGAGATGGAATTGTTGGAAACTCAAGAGTTCTATGAAGCCCTTGAGAGACTTTGCATACTATAATATCTATATATATATATATATATAATCTAGGAGATCACTTTAGACTGACTTCAACTAAACCTGTACTAAGAGAATTTATGGTGGCTGATAGTCTTGACTTCTCCTTCTGAAAATGCTAGTTGTCATGCTGATTCACTTTAAAACATTTTGAGTTACTGAACTAGTATGAAGACCAGTTCTGGTATTTTGCTGCTTGCATGCTTGTTCCAGGTCCATGACTTTGAAGTCAGAGAATCCATGCATATAGCAACTAAAAAAACAAAAACTGATAGCTTCCATAGCTCCCTATTTTTTAATGTATTGAAATATGTACTTTTCTTCCCCAGGTTGCAATATAGAAGAGATCAGTCTGAACATTGATGCAGTAAACACCCATAGGAATAAACCAGAGGTATGCTATGTTTTTATTTCAGTAGCTCTATCTGAATCTGAGAGCCATACAATAAAGTACAATGACAGATTTTCTTCACTTTTATGCCTAAAGTGGTATAGCACGTTTTGGGGATTTTTGCCTACAAGGCGTACCTGTAGGTAAAATGAAGATTTCCTAGACCGTGCTATATTCACGCTGCATGCAGCCGCTGACGTCAGCGGCACATGCGCTCTGAAGGTCCGACGTATCATGCCGGAGCTTTAGAGCTCCTTTCTGGAACAAAGGGCCCCCATGCACATACACGGGAGTGACATCATCACGGCTCTGGCCACTCACAGCGCCGGAGCCCACGAACCTGGAAGAATCGCCGGGGGAAACATGTCAGCCCCCTCAGCGGTGACCAGGTGCAGCTGCGGGGGCTTCGTTCGAAGGTAAGCATTTCATAATGTGCTAGTATGCAATGCATACTACCACATTATGCTATTGTCTTTCATGTTTTTTGGGGGGGTTTTTTCAGCGGTTTACTACCACTTTAAACACTGTGTGTGGATCCAATCCCCAAAAATGCATTTAATTCCCTGAGCTATGCTTAAAAGTAACTGACAATGTTGGAAAAATATTTTTTTGAAAGAGGCGATTCCATGATTGGGCTAACATTTGGTGGTGTAAGACTTTGGTTATATAACCTCTGTTTGGGAGATCTTGGACTTATGTCAGCGTAGACTAGCAGCCAGCGGCTCCCCACCGCCTAATGGCTTGCTGATATAAAATCTGCCTTGTGCACAACAGCTGTGGCTGATTCTGAAATTACTTATAGCACTTGGTCCTGCTCTGATTGGTGGCCTAGTTGTCCACAAAACTCACCTCTATATGTTGCCTGTAACTCCACCCTGTTGTGAAGCCTAAATTATGGGTGTTACTGTGGTGGAAGATACAGCCAACCTAGCCCTGCCCTTTCTCTAAACTGAGTGATCTATAATGGTTGTAAATGACCAAGCAGTACTGCTTGTTCATTCATAATGGTAAAAAATCACCCAGAGCTGTAGCTCTGTGTAATGTATGTGTACAGGCAGTAGCATATACATATACACATGTGTAATGAGCCCTTATTTTGCATATTTTCTAATGTAGATTTATGACTATGATAAAGTGTAACTCCATGTAAATTGTTTTCTGTGGTTCTGATTCATAGAACGTAGACATATTCCGATCACCTGAGGCAGCCCTGCTTACTGTACCTGACCTTCATGGACCACCCAAACCTTGGTGCCACTTTTTATTTATTAATATTAATGCTGCCACATGCAATCTGTTTTCTCACTTTACCTCAATCCTTGCATAATTATGGATAATTTTTTCTAAAGCTCTATCAATTCCATCTATAAAGATTCATAATTTTAAAAAATTGTTTTATGATTTTTAAGTAATTTTTTTTTTTTTCTTAATGAAATCTGTAAAGAGCCAGGTCTACATGTTACAGGTTTTTATATGCAAGATTTAGTATTTTGTGCTCTATAATTTCTTTTAAGTAGGACTGTATAGATAGATTTAATTAATAACAAAAAAGGACTCCTTGTGAACAGTTACTATTGTGAAGTTAAAGAGAACCCACCTATCTCCTGTGAGTATTTTATTCTATGACGTTTAGGATCTCAAAAACAATTCAAATTTAAAATTCAAGCTAACTGCAACTAAAGTTGTGCTGCATCTGCCCATCTATGCAAGCTTATAGTAAATTTAAATGTGGCAGCATTCAATGATTTGCCCAGGTAAACCTAGAACTACTTCTTGCACTGCCATCCCTTCCCACACCTTCATCGATCCTAAAAAGAAAGAAAAGGGAAAAAAAGGTGCCCTAGCAAGCATGGTTCAAACTGTGGCTGCTAGATGCTTTAAATGATTGTGTTGGATATTTACATAGCCTTTTTCCAGCATTTACTATATTGTCTGGGCCTAAAATAGCAGGATTGAATGCACATTTGTGTGCGACTTGTATAATGCCATGGCCCTTTATAGTTTTTCTTGCAACTTTGTGTAAGTTTACTTTTTTTTTTTTTGCTCCCACAAATGGAGCTTTCTTTGGGTGGTACGGTTTTTATTTTTTTGTGCTATCAAAAAAAAAAAAAAGAACCGACCATTTAAAAAAAAAATCAATATTTTTTACTTTCTGCTATAAAAACCATCCAATGAAAAAAAGTAAAAAAAAAAATTCTTCATCAATTTAGGCAAATATGTATTCTACATATTTTTGGTAACAAAAATCGCACTAAGTGTATATTGATTGGTTTGTGCAAAAGTTAGCATGTCTACAAACTATAGGACGTTTTTATTATTTTTTTTTTTACTAGTAATGGCGGCGATCAGTGATTTTTAGCGCGATTGCAACATTACGTCGGACAAATTGGACACAAAGTGACACTTTTTAGGGACCAGTGACACTAATGGTGATCGGTGATCAAAGGGGTTAAGTGTGCTCCTAGGGAGTGCTTTCTAACTGTGTGGGGTCTTCCTCTGACAGACCGCCGTTCTGCCTCTCCAGCAAACGATTGGTGGGACACGCTGATTGGCTCCCGCTGTGTCCAATCATATGCAAATTCTTACACAAGCATTTTTTTTATTAATGGCAAGGCGTTTCACAGCAGTGCAAAAGTGCTTCTAAAATTGAGTGGTTTCCTATTAATAAATAAATATGCTTCCCAACTAATATGGGGTATGCACAGTGTGAGTTGTGGAGCTATATATAAGTGAACAATCACACATCACTCCACATATCGTGCGGCACATTCGTAAAATCTCCCACTGACCAGGCCTTTCTAGAGGGCACCTGTTTAGCACTGGCTACATCACCAGTGCCTCAAGGAAAGCAGGAAGTTCTAAGAAGTTAAATGTAAGATGATGAAAAAAATGTATTTTATATTGGACTGTAACATGTAGACTGTCAGCACACAGATGCATGTACTGGGAAATGTTAGGTTTAAGTTTACCATTTCAATAAAAACCCAAAGACCCCATGCAAAATAGATTGGCCCGCAGCTTGGCTTGTATGCCTGTAGCAACTCATTATTTCAGTCCTCCCAAAGTGATTTCTCTTTTCACACACTTTTGTAGTACACATTTTCTTGCTTTTGCTATTTCAAATGTGTAAAAAAAAAAAAAAAAAAAATGCAAGGTTTGTACAAAAATGTAATTTTGATTGTGATGGTATGTCATCACAGTAATAAGATTGTAGAGGAGGAAAGAAATGCATGGGCACATGCATGGTGTGTCTAATGGTAAATCAGCCTTTGATTGGTGAGTTATCAAAAGCATCACATTAACCAAGTTAATTACCCAGACAGAACAAAGTGCTACATTTTTCTTCGTGCTTTAGCTGTGTTCATGATAGTTTAGTGTAAAAAATCTTTCAGAATTTCTAACTGATTATATTTACTCTGTTTCAGAATGTTGATGTACATCGCAGCAGTGAAGAAGCTCTTCAGACTGTTCCAAATCATCTTTAGCAGCAGATGTGATCCAGGTGTTCCTTTCCTCCGTTGCACTGCAGACCCCTCTGGAAACTGATGGGGTTATAAAATGTGCAGCTCTAATCATCGGGAACTTGTTTTATAGTGAAACAGAATTGAGCTAAAAGTCTTGCTCCAGACTAACTTTTTTTTTTTTCTTATTTTTTTGCAAGGCTGGGTGAGTGACAGTCTGTCAAGTATTGATGGCTGTGTCCTTATTGGGGAGATTTTCCCTCTTATGGTAAAACCAGAACAAGATATGCAAGTGTATTGTTGTCCCTGGGACAGGAAGACACTTCGTATTATACAAATCTGACAGATCACCTCTCCCCACTTTACAGTGCTGTCGTTACTGCCACTATCTCTATCAGGGAGCGATCCCATCATTTCCTGTCCTGTCACATGGACAAGAAGTAGAGGGTGAATCTTTTCAGCTAGGACACAGACAGCAATAAAAACAGTTTCCTACCCTTTCCAGCTCTATTTAAAACTAAATATTAGTTTTGGCTAGAGTTGGATTTTAAGTATCGTTTGTGCACAAACCATTTTAGGTTAGCCATACTGTAAAATATGTAATTTTTTAACACTCCATTTTCTTTTTAAAACTTGAAATATATTTAATGGATAAACAGATGGCCATGGTTATTGTTGCTGTTTTAACCATGTTTTTTCCATTAACGAACACAAGCATTAATTTACAATATCCACTTTTATAGAGCACGGACCTTTTAAAACATGCCTTCTGCAAAGATGACCACTTTATTTGGCAATATAGGAGTTAGTCCTGAGGGCAAATGGCTGTTAATGAATTCTTCAGTATAAAATAACTTTTTATTAAATCATTTTCAAAGCACATTAGTAGAAAACATACCCCATCCCATGATGGTACTGTAGCAACATTTTGCGCCTTTCTGGGGGTTTTCTCAAGTTCCTTTGTTCCTTCCTTCCTTCTCCTGAATTTGAAAATGAAGAGGTTTATTCTGGAGATGTGCTTAGTGCAGATGTCGTACGTTTCTGGCCTTCAAAGTAAACATGTACAATCTGCATACGAGCGTGTGTGTGGTGGGTTTATTTTGCTATTCCAGTTTAATTTGGACCCTAGCAAATGAAGTTAGGAATTCCAGAGGAGATCCTTGTGAGATGAGGATCCAATTATTAAGCCACATCTTCTGTAATATAGCATTAAAGAGAAATCTCTCTGTACAAGAGATCCCCTGGTCCTATATATCACCGTTGTCATTTGGAAGGGATATTAGAAGCTGGTGGGTCATTTAGCCTGGATTTACACTTTAAACACTGTAAGCATTAGAAGCCATGATTAGGTATTGATAATATGTATGAAGTATGCAAACAGTTTATCTGCATTGTGTTGTATTGCAATGCCAGATGAAGAAAACTGATCTGGTTTAATTCAGTGGGACAGGAAATGCCTGCCAGCAAGGTACAGTTCACCTTGGCTGACAGTTACAGGAAGCATAGACCATGCCCATTTGAGAATCTTCATGAAGACGGTGGCCTTTCAGTAGTTACATCCAGCACATGCTGAAATGACCCATAGTTACTTTTCATGTGAGCTTGTTCTGAAAGAAATATGGAGGGTTCCCATGACCAACTCTTGCTTTAATTTGTTGCCTGGAGGTTTTCCTGGATTTCTGGAGGTTTTCCTAACTTTTCTAAAACTCTTATGCAAAACCAGTGTGCAGTCAGTGAACCTTTGCATAGTTGATGAGGTCGTTCACTCAGAGTATTGAAGCTATGCGATCAGCATGACTGCAACTCGGATTTTTCATAGAAGTCATCAATGGCGACTTCTGTTATTGCTCTTGGACAGGTCGTCTTTAAAAGACCTAATTTAACTGCAGCTCAAGGTTAAAACTAAACCTAACCCCATTTTGGATAAAAATATATACTTTTTACCTAAACTCTATTAAGATGCAGCTTCTGGATCTGAATACAGTAAATGTACAGATGTGAATTTCAATTACAACTTTGGCTGCTGTGCAGAGTTAGCTGTGCTATTTGGCTCCCAGCAGCCTTCTCCTGGTCCTCGCACACCTGCACTACATCAGTGCTGCACAACTTTGTGGGTGGGGATTGCAACTGCCTGTAATTCTGCTTTTTTTGGATTACACAAATTGTTGTTTTTTTGTTTTTTTTCATGAATCATTAGTGGGCAAAGCATGATCTGTGTAGTGGGTTTTGCGTGGTTACTGTGCTGCACAAGCCCTTAATCCTGTCATGATGCACAATAACAGTATTGTGTCTACAAGGGCCCATCTCTTTGGGCACCACTACAGTTAGGCATTCCATCCACATGGTTTAAGGTTTATTTTTAACTTTTTTCAATCAGAACAGCAGTTGGCATCTTTTTTGCCAGTTTATATATTTTTGCTTTGCATGTAAAGAAATGGTTTAATTTCTTTTCAGATGCTGTATGAGGGCATCGGAGGTAATGAGCAATGTGCAATATTTAGAAGATGGTTTTCTGCTATGGATTAATGCCAACTTCTCATTAAGAGGGGAAGTCAGGGATTTTTTTTTTTCCTTTTAGAAACTTTTATTAAATGTATTAATGTGTGTAAAATTGCTGGAAGCAGGAACGTTTTTATTTTGAGAATGTATAAAATAATTTGTAGTACACAATGATCATTTTATGGAAAAGGAATGTAAATGTACAGTTGCACTTTTTTACTGTAAAGTTCCACTCCCTTGTATGATTTTTTTTTTTCTATAACATCTTTGCTTCCTGTTATCTGTACCTTTTTTTTGTTTGAAAATATCCTTTATTCTCATGTCAGTATTGTATGTTTTGACCAAATAACATCATTCAAGCCAACTCTTCAGTGTAATGAGTTTTAGTAAACACACAATGCATTTTACAAGCATGTGAGTTTGAGTGGACCATTGTGAGGATATGTATTTCTGTATTATATACTTTTTTTTTATTTTTTATTGTGTAATGTGAATTTTTTGCAATTTAAAATGTGCCCACTGTTTGAGCACAGTACTGTGATGCTAATTTATCAAATGTCTCACAGCCGTAGTAGCCATGTTGCCTTCAAAGTCAAGTTTGAACCTCTGTCTTAGGCTGGGTTCACATGTATGCAAATTGGACGCGGTTTTAAACTGCTTCCACTTCACATAGCATGTGAGTGTGACTGGATTTCAATGGAGCCGATTCACACATGCCCCTGGTGGCTGCGGTGTGATTTTTTAAAAGAGTCCTGTCCGGTTCAGGTGCGAACTCGGGGGAAAAAATTTGCACCTGAATTGCACCTGAACCAGTGAACAGAAACACACGACATCGGACTGCAAACCACACCGCAGACATGTGAACCCAGCCTTAAGTCTGAGTGACAGAATGAAACAAACATGCTGTTATGCGGAAACTTCAGTACTTGAATACCACCGTAATCAAAAACATCAGTTATTTTATTTAGTCTAAATGTTAGACAGAAAAGACAAAGTGTCCACAATGTCAGAAAGCTGGAAATGTTTTAGTGGTGCTTAAAGTCCTGATTACTTCAGGCTGGCTCCTTTTTGTAGATGTATGTAAAACTTTAAAAATAAGTATTTTTACTGTTTAATTCAGGAAAGCACTGCCTCATCCTGCTCTGCACAGCCACAGTTCTCTATTCTCATCACTGTGCCAAGAATCCTAGCAGAGAGGGAGTCTCTCTAGGAGCTGATATGCTATATTAGGGGGGGCAGGGGGTTGCAACAGGATTGACAGACACTGCTGAGGAAATTTAGATTGGGGGCAATCTAAGAGGCAACAGGACAAACTCCTAAACTTACCTGGATAGTACTGTGAACCGGAGCACTGTGCAGCTACTGCAGCCTTCCCTTCTAGCTGAGCTAAGACATACAATCAAGGCAGGCAATGCATACATTTTAATTGCAGAATGTGACTTATAGTTTTTGAGATGAAGAGGAGAGTTTGCAATAAAGAGGTGACTGCTTTGGACTCCAGCAAAATGGTGGCCTTGGACAAGAAGAAACAGCAGCAGTGCTGGAGGCAATTTACAGCACACATGACATTTGGCAGTATAAGTCAATGTGGAATGTGTGTTCTTTTGTTTAAAGAACATTAATTGTTATGGGTAAAGTTCCACTTTAAAATTGACACCATTTTATTCACATGGTTTAAATCATTTCTGGTTTTATTTTTTATGTTTTTTTTTTTTACACTGTTTCATGTGTGTTTTTTTTTTTGTTTTTTTTTCCTACAACTGGCCAAGCACCCCTAGTGTTTGTATACAGCAGAGATTGGACAGCAGAGGGTAGTGTTAATCTGGCCATACACTAGTAGAATTCTGTCCAAAATGTGGGTTTTCAGAACATTTGTTACATTTTCTAAATATTAGTGGGTTTCAAATCGACATTTGTTTTTAACACCATGTAGAGAAAATTCAAAGGAGCAAGCTAAAAA
>BLSH010181921.1:352069-364233 GCA_018402905.1 Glandirana rugosa
GATAGACGATTAGTGGTCCTAGTGTTGCTAAAAGATCACACACACACAACATGTCACCTATATTATTCAGATGTGTGGGGACAATTTTACAGTTCAAAGACACTACATTTTTTTACTCTGTCGCTATTTATTAAATTCTTGAAAAAGGTGGAAATTGGGGAACGGCTGGCGGCTAGCCGTAAACTGCCGCTGTTCCACCGAGCACTCGCGTTTAGCGGCAGTATACTGCCGCCGGCGCTAGTGCTCGGCACACACGCGCGCGCGGGGGATCCGCACCGGCTACGTTCGCGTAAACTGTCTCCCGGAAAGTTAGATGTCCCGGTCCGGTTACTAAAAACCGGAAGAGGCAGAGGAACATTTCATTGGCAGGGGCGATCTACAGGGCCAGGCCAAAAATCATTGGCCTGGCCCTGTAGATTGAAAGGCCCTCTGTCAAATGCGCTTGCATCGGCCACGCCTAGGGGGCGCGCGCGCACACACGGCTCGTGATCGCGGCCGCCGTCATATGACGGCGATTTGCGCTCACGAGCCACCTTGTCGCCGTCAAATGCCGATCGGCGGTCGGCAAGGGGTTAAAGGTGGAAAAAGTTCTTAAATTATTTATCGCTGTCTCATTTTTTTACATCACAGAAACTTGACATTTTAACAGGGGTGTGTAGACTTATTATATCCACTGTACAACACACACACACTAGAAAATCGTTGTGATCCTGGTGATTAGCAGATATGGGTACAATGATACAAATTATGTAACAAATTGCATGAAAACATATATGAATTTTGCATTTTAGCTGCCTTAAATTATATGATCATAAAGCATATGACTTTTAAAAGTAACTGAACTACATTCCCACCATTATGATCTACCTCTGTGGTATGAGAATAAAGGTTTAGCATATGTGGGACTAGTCTGGTGATACATTATAGATTGCAGCATATATGGATATAAGAACATGAATTTTATACACTTGTGGATCTAAACGTCATGTACATCAAGTTTGCATTTTGCTGCTATAGCCACCTTTGAAATTTATATGATAGTGAATGGCAAACATGTAAGCAATATTTACCACCCATGTGAGATATACTGCTGTCATAGCGACCCATGATGGTTTACAGCAGTGGAAATAATTGTGTGTGGAATGAAAGGGTTTCTTTCACAATACATATTCTTAATGAGTGAACTTGCCTGTTCTCATTATTATTTAATGTTTTCATCTATTTCTATATTGCTGACATAGAGAATGGTAGTCTATTAACCAAATGTAATAGTAAAAATAAAGTTATGCTTTGGAGTATAAGCACACTTGTAAAGGCTAAACAAGTGAACTTACCAAAAGTCCTCTGCCCTTGTTGTTTTAACTTTGGACAGTAAAACATTTTTTTCTACCAGTAAATACCTTATACAGCCAACTTCCTGTTTCTTGTCTGGAAAAAGCCTAAGCTTATGACATCATGCACAGCTCTCTCTCTATAGTGTGAGAGTTTGTCAGGAAGGGAGGGGGGTGAGTCATAAGAGGGCCAATGAAAGCTGCAGGGCTGGAGATGTGCCTCTGTAAATCCAGGACATGAGCAGGCAGCAGCTTCAGCTGCCCACAGTTAAAATGGCTGCAGCCAGACTCAGTGGAGGGAGTTTTCTGCAGCATATTTGGCAAATGATATGCAAAGTGGTTGGAGGGAAGCTTCAGAATGGCAAAGATGTTTTTATTACAAAGTATGTGAGCAGACTGCAGTTCCTCTTTAAGCAAATCAAGGAAGTTCATTGATGCAGCATTTCTCTTTTCCTTTTGTATTGTCTCCTATAGAGCTGTATCAGGGCTATCAAGGCTGGACCAACTAAAGTGAGCAGTGAGTTACTAACTTGAAAAATGGATGTTCAATGTGCATGCCTGTTCCAGCACAGTCTCTCCATGCATTGATGCAAGCATAAGCATGAACCCAGAATGTGTGTTTTTAAAAAAAAAAAAAAAAACAAGTCCACAAAAGCAGTTCCCATAATTATGTTCTGATAGATTCTCTCAGCTCATGTTGTTAAAGCAGTTGTATACCCCCAATGTTATTTTTACCTACAGGTAAGACTATAATAAGGCTTACCTGTAGGTAAAATGAATATCTCCTAAACCTGTACAGTTTAGGAGATATTCGCCCTGCATGTAGACGCTGACGCCAGCGGCGCACGCGATCTGATGATCCGGTGGAGGCTGCTGGAAGATCAGAGCTCGCTGCTGGAACGAAGAGCTCTCACACCATTCACAACGCTGGACAGCCGCGTTCCCCAGAAGAAAGAACAGGGACATCATGTCGGCTCCCTCAGTGCTGACCGTGTCAGGCTGCGGGAGCCTCGTTCTAAGGTAAGCATTTCATAATGTGTTAGTATGCGGGTTTACTACTGCTTTAAAGGCTAAGTTCACCTTTTTTTCCCCCTAAAATCCAACTCCCCTATGTACCAATATACCAGTAATGTACCTCTGTTGCACAAAAATACACATTTTCTTTGGTTTTGAAGACCAGGCCTTACCTCCATCCTGGGCTGTAGTTTGCAGATCATTTCAGAAACGTCCTGGTATACAGAGGACACACACAGGATGGAGAAACCAGTAAGACCCAGGAAGGTGTTTACCAGCTGAACTCATTAGCACACCTTCACCTATCAACTAAGTTTTCACAGCACCCCCGGCATTCCTCCATGTGTGCATTTGCCTGACTTCCCCAGCGTCCCTTCGGATTAGCTTAGGGTGAATGCTAAATTCCCTGGGGCCACACGCAGCCCACAGGACACCCCTGCTGCAATGCAAGAGCCTGCCTGATTGGATATAGAGTGATTAGATAGATGGTGTGTCCTCATATTATATCGTTTTGGTAAATCTAAAGGAGATTGTACAGAGATTGTACAATCAGATTGTATAATATATGGCCCCATTTATACACCTAAAATTACCTAGTTGTGCCTTCAGTGTCATTAATTGTTAACAGCACACCAAACACAGAAGCAAATGCACATTTTGCCACGTGAAAAAACAGGTGACAAATGCAGTAAAAAAAAACTTACAAAAATGTCCCATGAGCTACTTTGCCATATGTAGGACAAGCCCATTGAAATCACCGGGCTGCCCAATGTGTGTCACTGGAAAAATGAGCCAAAAAACATGCACTCCCACTACTCTAGGTGTGAATGTGAGATTGGTGCGTTTACACAACAACAATAACGCTCCATTCACATCTGTGTGTTTCCAAATGCATGGCAAACTGCACAGAAAATGCACACTTTACCATGCCTTTCAGAAATGCTGCAAATGTGCTTGGTTTGTGTTATTACATGTTAAAAGGATCCCCAAGTGCGGCAAATGCTAATAGTTCTGGAGCTTCTGTGGGGCGATTATTGCGCGTAGGAGTGAATGGAATGCCCTATACATGATGAGTGAAAACCCTTTAAACACTTCCGCACTGCGCACAGTATATTTACTGCGGCAGTGTGGACCTTTCCCACGAATCGCCGCAAACAGACGGTGATTTGCGGAGTAGCAGCTAGGGGGCGCGCACCCGCCGTACGCCGGCGGAGTATGCCTGCGGCTCAGGCGAACCCGATGTCCGCTGGCAAGCCGCCATGAGCTGCCACAGCAAAAGAATGGGGAACCGCCAATGTAAACATGGTGGTTCCCCGCTCTGCCAGTGGGGACATAAGAGATCTACTGATCCCTGTCACTGGGATCAGTTAGATCTCTTATGCCCATAACAGTTCACCCCCCCCCCCCCCACAGTTAGAACACACCTAGGGAACAAAGTTGACCCCTAGATCTCCCCCTGTAGGTTAACCCCTTCACTGTCAATGACATTTATACAGTAATCAGTGGACATTTTAATTTCTGATCGCTGTATAAATGTCATTGGTCCCAAAAAAAGTGTAAAAAATGTCTGACATGTCCGCCCCAATATCACAGTCCCGATAAAAATTGCAGATCGCTGCCATTACTAGTAAATGATCAAAAAAAAAACCCCAGAAATGAATTCTCATCATCTGTAAACACTGCAACTTTTGCGCAAACCAAATCAATAAACGCCGATTGCGATTTTTTTTACCAAAAATATGAGGAAGAATATATATTGGCCAAAACCGATAAAAAAAAAAGTTTTTTTATATTTTTTTGGATTTGTATTTTAGCAAAAAAGTAAGAAAAACTGTTTTTTTTTTTGCAAAATTGTCGCTCTTTTTTTGTTTATAGCGGTGATCAGAAGTGACGCAGAGGTGATCAAATACCACCAAAAGAAAGCTCTATTTGTGGGGAAAAAAAAGGACTCAAATTTCGTTTGGGTACAATGTCGCACGACCGCGCAATTGTCAGCTAAGGCGACGCAGTGCCGAATCGCAAAAAGTGCTCTGGTCCTAACGTGGGAAATCCTTCCGGGGCTGAAGAGGTTAAAACACCCAAAACAAACACAAGCAGGAATGTGAGTCTTCCTTTGTGGAGGTGTGAACAAGGCCTGAAAACCATCTGTCTCCATCCACTGCCTCCTATGTATTTGCATAAAGATAGCCATACACTATGCAATCTCATTGTACAATCTCTGTACAATTTTCTTTAGATTTACCAGTACTATGGAATAGGTGGACACACCCGAACAATCTATTCAATTTGTATCAGTTCAGACAGGCTCTTGTACTACATAGCTTATGGGAGATCTAAAGGAGATTGTACAATCAGATTGTATAGGAAGTGGGTGGAAGGATATATAGTATAGTAAGGAGGGAGGTGTGGTCTACAGTGGCGAACACACCCTATCACACCCTATTCTGTGATGCAACAAGGAAGTGAAGGCTTCTGGGAGATGACCTACAGGAAGTGAATGCTCTGAGTTCGTCAACAGGCACAGCAATTCTTAGGACCAAGTGGGTTATACTGCCCTCTTCAGGAGTTTACTAGGCAGAACAGGCAGTTCTAACAGCAAAAAGAACAGTAACAGGCACAGCCCCTCCCAGTGGGCAGTCCCCACTGGCAGATAACCCCACACCCAGCTGCTGCTAGCTCAGTTCATAACAAGTAGTCCAACATCCAGAGGGGTGGGTGCTGTGCCTGTCGATGAACCCAGAGAAAGGGATTTTATGGTAAGTCAAAAAATCCCATTTTCTCTTTCGTTCGTCGACAGGCACATCGATTCTTAGGACTAAGTGGGACGTCCAAAAGCAGTGCCAAAAATGAGGGGTGGGTAACAGAACAACAGCAGAACTACACCCAACCGAACCCTCAGTGAGGAACCACATGTGTCTCACATGGCCGCCTGCAAAACTTTGTGGCCAAACGCAGCATCCGAGGATGCTAAAACATCAACTTTGTAAAACTTTGAGAAGGTGTGCACAGAGGTCCAAGTAGCCGCCTTGCACACTTGAGACACAGACGCCTGATGTAGGGTTGCCACGTCATCCCTTTAATCCAGGACACATATGAATTGCACAGGTTCTGAGGCTAATTTAATGCAGATGATGCACCAAGTGAGTCTGGTCAAGGCCTTTCTGTAGGAAGGCCAGAACTCGAGACACCGAGAAAGAATGAGGGTTCTACCCCCCGGCTTTGCACCAGGCAATGTAAGCCTTCCAGGTGCGGTGGTAAATCTTACATGAGGTGGCCTTACGTGCCTTCAACATGGTAGGAATCACAGAGTCTGAAATCCCTCGATCCCTCAACACATGGGATTCAATAACCAGGCCGTTAAAGCCAGAGAGGGTAAAGCAGGGTGTAAGATGGGCCCCTGGGACAGATGGTCCTCACGAAGCGGGAGCTGCCAGGGAACGTCCACCACCATCCATACTACGTCTGCATACCAAGGACGCCTTGGCCAATCTGGAGCTACCAGAACGGTCGGTATACCCTCTGCTTCTATTCTGCGCACAAGGCGCGGAAGCAGTTTGAGACGAGGAAAGGCATAGATGAGTCGATACCGATCCCACAGATCTACAAGGGCATCCGCCGCGTCCGCTAAGGGGTCCCTTGTCCTGCTCACGAAGGTCTGCACCTTCCGATTGAGGCGGGACGCCAATAAGTCTATGTCTGGTACACACCATCTCAGACAAATCTGATGAAACACATCCGGGTGCAGGGACCACTCTCCCTGGTGCAAGCGCCGACGACTGAGATAGTCCGCCTGCTAATTTTCTATGCCCGGTATGTGGACGGCAGAAATTGTCGGAACATGGCTTTCTGCCCACCGCAGGATGGGAGCCACCTCCGAGGCTGCCGCTGAGCTTCTAATCCCGCCCTGGTGGTTCACGTATGCCACGGCCATGGTATTGTCCGACTGAACCCGGACAGGGCACCCATGTAGTCTCGACGTCCAATGGGAGAGGCAGCACCAAATCGGCCGCAATTCCAGGACATTGATTGGGAGATGAGACTCCTCTTGAGACCACCGTCCCTGGGCCGAGAGCAGCCCCAGGACTCCGCCTCAGCCTGTCAGGCTGGCGTCCATCATAATCACTGTCCAGCGAAGGGGGAGAAAGGACATCCCCGAACGAAGAGCCAGGGCCTGCACCCACCAGAGCAGCGATGCCCTCACCTGGTGATCCAACCTCATCACCCCATCCAGTGAAGATGGGGACCTGTCCCATCTCAGTTGAATTTCCCATTGCAAAACACAGGTGTGACACTGAGCATAAGGGACTGCCTGGAAGGAGGCCACCATGAGGCCCAAGACCCGCATGCAAAAACAGATTGAGGCCCACTTCTGGGGCAGTAGGGACCGAACCGCCGACTAAAGCGTCTGCGGCTTGGTTGGCGGGAGGAAGACCTTCGCCTGGGCTGCATCCAGGACCAGCACCAGATACTCCAGGCGGTGAGACGGACCCAGAACCGACTTCGGGAGGTTGATCACCCACCCGAACTCCTGCAGTGTGCAGGGTGATTGTCACATTGTCCCTGAGCGCTGGAGCCGACTCCGCACGCAGGAGAAGGTCGTCCAGGTACGCCACCACCGCGATGCCCCTCTGCCTCAGCAGAGCCAGAACCAGGGCCAGTAGTTTGGTGAAGACCCGAGGCGCCGAGGCCAGGCCAAACGGGAGAGCCACAAACTGGTAGTGCTCTTCCCCGATCGCAAAGCGCAGGAAGTGCTGGTGCTGGGTGCAGATAGGGACATGCAGGTACGCATTGATGTCGAGAGAGGCCAGGAAATCGCCCTGGTCAGGGCCGCTACCACCGAGCGGACCGACTCCATGCAAAACCTGCGAACCCACACAAACCTGTTGAGGTCCTTCAGGTCCAGGATGGGACGAACCCCGTCCTTCGCAACCACGAAAAGGTTGGAATAAAACCCTTAGGAACGTTCTGCCCGTGGAACGGGAACAATCACCCCATGACCCAGCAGGTCCTGCACAGGCCCGAACAGGGCCCGCAGCCTGCCCGCAGGCAGCTGCAGGTTGGAGGCGAAGAAACTGTCTGGGGGGCGGGAACGAAATTCTATATAACCTGAAAATACGAAATTCTATGCTGTACCCCGAGGAGACCACCTCGAGGACCCAGCAGTCCAAAATGCAGGAGGACCACCTGTTTGCGAACCCCAGGAGACATCCCCCCACCTGAATGCCAGGTGGGGGCAACCCTTCATGCGGAGGAGACCTTGTCCTCTGGCTTGGTGCGCTTACGCGGCCAGGGACACTTCTGTCCACCCGTGGGGGCCTTGGTGGGCTGTCTATGGGCCGGAGAGGAAGGGCCCTGCCGGCAACAGGGGTCCGAACTCCTCCTAGAATCCGGGAGAAAGGTGCTCTTCCCTCCCGTGAGATTTTTGATCATCTCGTCCAAGGAGTCACCGAAGAGCCGCCGCCCCTGGAAAGGCAAGTCTGCCAGGGCCTTCTTAGCAAACTGGTCCGTGGACCAGCACTTCAGCCAAAGCCACCGCCTGGCCACCACAGAGTCCGCAGACGCCTTGGATATCAGGGGGGCCGCACCCAGAGCAGCATCGCACAGATACTGAGCCCCTGGACCATCCGGTCTGCAAGATCCTCACACTCAGGAGAAGCCTGCGTCTTGCACAACTCGCTGTGTAGCAGCTTCGCCCACTCAGTGAGTGTTTGCGACACCAGCCCAGAAGCCACAATGGGCCGCATGGCAGACCCCGTTAGAACAAATAGGGATCTGACGCAAGCCTCGGCCTTCCTGTCAGCCGGGTCCTTAAAGGACGGTGTGCCCTCCACTGGGATGGTGGTCGCCTTACTCAGGCGGGACATAGGGGGGGGATCAACCACAGGAGGTGATGCCCACTTCTGCAATCATTTATCCTCAAAGGGATAACGCACAGCGAAACGCTTCGGAATGGGGAGGGAGCTCTGAGTCTGAGCCCAGTCTTTATAGACAAATTTATCCAGAAAATACACATACGGAAAGACCTTAACCGCAGGGCCCGGTCTATGTGACCCGAAGGGGAGGGTCTCACTGCTTCTTCCAGTTGCAGGGTCTCACGCAATGAGGTTATCAGAGCCTCTACAAGAGCCTTCTCGTGCGCAGCAGCGGACGCCTCAGACTCGTCCCCGCTATCAGGAGCGTCTGGGATCTCGCTATCCAACAGTTCAAGGGGGGTCCCCGCCACGGAGGAGCCCCCTCGGGGTCCGAGTCCTCCCCCCGAGGAGGGGGGGGAAAGGGGCACTTTTTGGTGTTCCTGCGGTTAAACAGTGACAAACGTCTCCAGGACCGTGGACATGGCGTCTACGAGGGATGGGGCCCCTGAAGTGCTGGCTGCAGGCACCGAGAGGTCTGGTGGGGAAGCACCCACATCGGCTGCCATTCTGTCACCCGCCCTGGCAGTGCCAAGAGAATGAGGCCCATTGCCAGGAGACCACTGCACCCCCCACCCCACAGCTGCGCAAGGCTTGTCACGGGGCACCCCAGGGGGGACTCACCACCCGACCCAGAGAGGAGCTGCCTGCTGCTGCTGTCCGCCACTGTCGCTGCCTTCACCACGCTCCTGCTGCCCACACTGCGCTCAGAGCCGCTGCCACTCCAGTGAGATCCGCGCCGAGCTGGGGGGTAAATCGGTGCCACAAACGGACAGGACCGCCCCTCAGCAACACACAGGCCTTCCACATGTAGAATCCACAGGAAAATGGCCGCCCATGCACATTAGAGGCCGAAACCCCATGAAAAAGCGCAGTGGCTACACCAAAATGGCCGTCGACCGGTCCCAATGCTTTTAAATGCGGCCGGCTACAAGAAAATGGCGGCTGAACGCCGGCAAAATGGTCGCCGACGAACCGACCACCGAGCACAAGGCAAGTGGGGGGGGCAGGGGGACCAGCTAGGGCCCATAACCCAAATCACACCCTGGAAGCCCCGGGGAGGGGAAGGGGGGTGCGACAGCGGGGTACCAGAGTGGGGGAGGGGGCACTAGTGAGGAGGCGGGGGGAAGACCACCCACTATGCTACACCCCAGAGGGGGGACCCACCAGCTCCACCCCAGGCCGCCGAAGGGGAGGGGGGGCATACTTACCCCATCTAGTTGGGCGGTGCGGGGGATCCCACCCGAGACCGCTTACACACTCCCGGCTAGGCTGGAGGCAGCTGTCAGCCCTGGACGCACTGCGTGCAATGGCGGGGCGTTTAACCTGCAGGGCCACCCCGTCCGGTCAGGGTCTGTAACGGTCGACCCAGTGCAAAGCATCCGGTCTAGCACGTGAGGGCCGGCTGGGGAGACTACCTGGATCCAAGAACCAGCCTGTCGCCCAGCACGGCTGCTTGATTGTAGTCTTTATCTGTGAGGCTGTCCCAGGACAGCCGAAAGTGGCCCAGAGAGGTACCACAATCCCAACAGGGAGCCTAGGTCTAACTTCTTGCACTAGGCAGAAAAAACTGAGCTAGCAGCAGCAGGGTGTGGGGTTATCTGCCAGTGGGGATTGCCCCCTGGGAGGGGCTGTGTCTGTTACTGTTCTTTTTGCTGTTAGAACTGCCTGTTCTGCCTAGTAAACTCGTGAAGAGGGCAGTATAACCCACTTAGTCCTGAGAATCGCTGTGCCTGTCGACGAACGAAAGAGAAATCCATTCTAAGATACAAGACTGACAAGATTATGAATATCATGTGGAAAAGGTAAGTGAGAGAAAAGCACATTGGGATAGCTGGGCCAGTAATGGCATTGGAAACGCTTCTATTTATTATGAAAAGTGAAATTCTGGCCGAACTTATTCTTTAAGGAAGAACACAAACACATGTAAAGGGATTCCAGGGTTACATTCTTTCATACCAGACCAGTAGGTATTCCCTGTACGACTTCCCACCCCCTTGCAATACTTCCAGATAAATGCCTCTCAGTCCTCCAGATGTTGCTAGGGGTTCTTTGACTGACCATAAATGTAACCACTAATGTGAAGGATGGTTTTCCTTTAATTGTCTACCATGTAAATGGTCTCCAATCCTACGGACCTAAAAGCAATTTTCATTGGAAATGTAAGAGACATGGCCATCCAAATATGAAACGCAATTTGGCTGACCACAAATAAAAGGAAGGGGAGTATCTTCACTAATGTGAGGGGACAAAACATTTTCACTGCCTGCTTTTCTTTCTTGGTTATATGAGGGTGTAGAACTGATCTGTCTTGGATTTCATATCTATTAGGTGCACCAATTGTTTTCATTACTTTGTTTATGGGTAATATCTACAGCAGGGGTAAGCAATCTTAAAGAGGTGGAGATATACCTGAACAAAATGGGAGAAATCAAAGATCACCGGTCACAGTGTCGCCCATTGCCACCTCCTCACACCTGACTTAAACCTCTAATTGTGATACTACTGTTTTGCAATTGCGTGCATTGCACGGCAAGCATGGGTTTGAATAAGCTGGTAAGAAGGCAGCATATCACCTCCTCACCACTGTCAAACACACTCGGATCACTTTCCAGAGGAGAAGCAGTGTCTGCTGCACTTGTGAATGAGCCCTTAGTTGCATTTGGCAACGACACTGTAAAATTGGGGGGGTGGTAAAACCCTGCGGTTGAGCAACCAAAGCTATACACATGCCACGGCAGGAACTAAACCACCTGTTGCATTTGGTGGGTACTACCACCTGCCAATCGCGATCCAATCAAATAAATAGGGCCACTCTGCAAGCGCCAACAACTGCATGCTTCTGCAGGATCCAAAACCACTTTAGGACCGGCCCACTGCACATATACTGCGGCAGGGTGGCCACTCTGTGCTGGATCATGTACCTAGTATGTGATCCGCACGTCGGGGTAGGGAGCACACGCCACCCCGGCTGTGCAGCGATTAGCTTCAGCATGAACCAACGAAGAATGAACAATCATCTCCAGTAATTACTGAAAAGAGCCCTGTGTATCCCTTCTGACAGCAGCAATGTGCTGTTTTTTTCTCCCTGCAAAGCAGGAAGTAAAAAACAGCACATTCCTTAGTAAAAACAAAACACAACACACACAGTAACACATGTTGGGCACACATTTAACCCCTTGATCGCCCTAGATGTTAACCCCTTCCCTGCCATTGTCATTAGTACAGAGACCATGCATATTTTTAGCACTGATCACTGTATTAGTGTCACTAGTAGGGTTGCCACCTTTTCTTCAAGCCAAACCCGAACACTAAGGCCCCTTTCACACTGGGACCGCCCGCTCGTCAGCGGTAAACTGCCGCCAATTTAGCGGCGATCTACTGCTGTAATAGCAGCGCTATGGCGCCGCTATTCGGGCGGCAGCACGGCACTTTTAACCCCCCCACAAGGGGTTAAACAGAGGTTAAAAGTGCCGGCGCTCGACGCTCCTGGAGCAGTGTACAGCCGCTTTGGGAGCGCTGCCCATTCAATCCAATGGCAGGGGCGGTGGAGCTCCCCACATTCCTGAAAAATCATGTTTGCAGGAGTTTAATTTTACTCCCGCAGGCGCACCGCCCTGAGCCGCCTCAGTGTGAAAGGACACACTGGGTTGAATTGGGAGACGCTTTACAGGTGCTATTTTTAGCGCGATAGCGCCTGTAAAGCGCCCCAGTGTGAAAGGGATCTAAGGGCCCTTTCAGATGGGGTTTCTGATCAGGTCAGCCTGACAGTTTTTCAGGTGGACCTGATCAGACACTCCATTCACCTCTATGGAGCGGCAGATGTCAACGTTGACATGTCCACTGACACCCGCTGCTATCCGATCCGTGAAATCCAGACGGATGGAGGTCCTATTTTCCATATGTGTAG
>BLSH010181921.1:385831-402013 GCA_018402905.1 Glandirana rugosa
TTACCCCTCTGGGCGAACATGGACACAGGAGATCTAAATGATCCCAGTGACAGGGATCAGTAGATCTCCTATGTCCCCATTGAAAGAGCCGGGAACCGCCGTGTTTACATCGGCGGTTTCCCGCTCTTTGGCTGTAGCAGCTCCTCACGGCTCGCCAGCAGACATGGGGTCTGCCCGAGCCACGGGCACACTCCTATGGAGTGTGTCAGGCACAAGAGCGCGCCTGCGCGCGATCGCCCCCTAACTGCGCCTGCGCGAATCGCTGGCTTTTACGGCGATTCGCACTCAGTGTCCACACCGCCGCCGTAAATATACAGCGCGCAGTGTGGAACCGGTTAATGTAAATAATATAACTGGGTACTAACATTTTTAGGTAAAGTTGATCCAGGGTGAATCAGATCGCCTCTTGGGAGATCAGGAAGGAATTATTGTTGAACTAGATGGACTTGTGTCTTTTTTCAACCTAACTAGTACAGTAACTATATACATCGTATTTTGATCATTTTTTATTTTATGCAGCTGCGTGAATAATAGCGCAGGTTTAGAACATTTAACAACTGTTAAAGTTGAATGCCCAACAAAACTTAGGAAGTGTTAAAGTTCCAGCAAGATGGGGACATGCACGTAAGCATCCATAATGTCCACAGAGGCCAGAAGACCTCTCAGATGGAGGAGAACACAGACTGACCTGGTGGATTCCATACAGCATTTTGGTGTTGAGAACAATTAGATTCAGTACGGGTGACGCCTCTGGTCTAGGAACACTAAACAGGTTTGAATAGAAACCCTGAAACCCCATTCCCGACACCAGCTATGAGTCCGTATGAGAGGAACTGTTCCAGAGCAACATGAAGGTCCACCAATATTTTCAGGGGTGCTGACAGAAATTCTACATCTTAGGACTATATGGCTGCAAAAGCCAACAGATGTACCCCCCCCCCACTCTGCCAAGTGGGGGCTCCCACTCACTGTTAGAACGACTCGTTCACGGAATTGGAGGGTTTGGGTGTCCAGAACTTATGGCAAAATCGATTTCCAGGTGTTGCCCTGGAGGTTTGGGAGAAACAAAAGGAACACTTTGTGACGAACACGGTATTAGACCCCTGCCCTTCTCACCAACTCCTGACAAAGGACTGGCCAATCTCACACTGTGCTGTCACCTGCGTAACAATGCCACTCTCAGCTGTACCCCTGCACAAGATTTTCCCGCTTGCGGGACCCACTCTAGGTACCAGCAGCCTGAGCGTGAACGTCACGGTGTTAATTAAGCAATTAACCCTTTAAACTCCAAACTGCCACCAGCTAGTTTTTGGGTCTATATATTAGCAAGAACTATTGTGAAAATAAGTGCCTGTACACACACTGTCACCACAGACAGGTATATTCAGAAATTTCTTGTATACAGTAGCGCTCTTCAAGAGGCAGGGATTAATTTAGTTTGTATTAAAAGCCCTAAACATTTTTAAATTATGAAAAAGGTCAAATTGTTGAGAATAAAATATTTACAGAAAAAAGGGTGTTACAAAGATATAGAGACAAAGCAGCAGAGAAATAAGAAGGGGTTTAAAAGGAGGAATAATAATTGCAGTGTCCTTGATATCAGCAGAGTTCAGTCAATGGGCAATGTGTTATTGGCTCTCATAACTTGACAGATGTTCCTTGGTTGATGGTACACGAGAGCTGTCCAAAATGTGGATGCATTTCACTTTTCTTCACATTAAGGGGGTGTTGACAAGGACCATCTAACCAATCATCTGGTCTAAGGGGTGGTTGCTGGGATTTCACCACGTTTATGACCACATACCAGATACAGTTTGATAAGTATTCACATGTCTGAATATCGAGAAGTACTACTAAAACTTGTATACATCACAATGAGACATTATGTTCCTATCCCTTGCTGGTAATATCTCTTTCCTCCAATTTCACCACAAGTGTGTTGTGGTGAGACCGTTATCAAATACTGGCGCCTCAAAACTTAGATGCTGGGGTTTGGCATCTCCTTACACGTTAAGGTTTGGATCCTCCTGACTAAGGCGTCGGAAATTAACATCTCCTAACTTGAGTGTTTGGGCACAGCAGATTCCAACTTAGGAGTTGCAGAGCCCCAACAACTAAGGAGGCATGGAGCCCCAACACCTCACATAGGTGTTGGGGCTCTGCAACTCCTTTTTCTTAGGTGTTGGGGTTCTGTCTGAGTACTATAGGCCCAGAAGCTAATTTTCTAAAATCAGTTGTAAGTTAATCCAGAACCAGTAGAGAACTGAAGCAGCTGGATATTACAATCTTTTCCTTAGGAATGTAAAAAATAAATAAATAAATGTGATTTAAGTTAAGTTAATTTACTGTTTACAGATTGCTCAACCCGCCTCATTAAAAGGTCACTAAACCCAACAGGCACAAAAATGTTTTTACATGCGTTACCTATTAAAGTAACTTTTTTTCATTTTGGATAGAGTAAGGCAGCGTTATAACCCGTCAGATTTTTTTTCGCCAGCTGTGTCCCATTGCGGAGATTTCCCTTCATTTCCTGTCCGATAGCCAAACAAGTAGTAAGAGGAAATCCCTGCAAATGAAGGTAATTCCTTGGGGACCCCCAGGCCACCAGAACTTGTGTCCTCATTGGAAGATCCCCCCTCTATTACTTTTCTGGAGACAACTCAAATTTCTGATTTTCTTTCACTTTCAGCCCAGGTTCACACTGGTGCGATGCGGGAACCAGCGAGATTCCAGTGCCAGTCCCCACATCGCATCTCCTTAAAGGGCAGTTCACACTGCCTTCTGCAAACTGCTGCAGGTGTCAATACAATGTTAATGACACCCCCAGATCAGTTCATAGATCACAGTGCGAACTGTGGATTCAGACAGGACTCGGATTGCATGGGTGTTTTCAGTGTGGGGACAAAAAGTCCCTGCACCTTTTTCTGTGTGAATCCAATGCGAGTTTAGCCATACAACTGTATGGCTGAATTCGCATTGCTCAGACACTGCATATTACTGGCACCGTAGTGCGAGCGTGAATTACATGCGATGTCTGACATTGCACAAGTGTGAACCCGGGTTCAATGATAATGGTAAATAGGACAAATAGAGAGCGTGAATCTCCCTAACAGGGACACAGACAGCAATACAAACTGACATGTATTTCTATTCCATCTAAAAAAAAAACACAAAAAAAAAAAAAAAAAACTTTGGTTATACTTTAATCATTCTAGTTTCATCTTATGCAGAGTAATAAAAACCTGGTTGATCCTGCTATTCACTGGCGCTGCCTCCTTGGATGTGTCACCGCTGCAGCATCAGGCCCTATTGTTCAGCCACTGCCTTCTGTAGTGTGCATGCTCCCTTTTTATGAAACAGGCAAGTAGTTCAGTTCACTTCCTACTTTGTCCCGATCAAGGCTGCCAATGTGACTATATAGTCATCTTTGTGGGCGTTTACACATCTACAGTTTATAAATGATACGCCCCTCCCTCTTTGCTGATGTTTTTCTAATCACTGGTGGGGCAGATCGAACAGGGAATGATTGATGGAGGCATCACCTAGCTATTAGTCCCCCCCACATACACACAGGCTGGAGGGGAGTGCCTACTACTGCGATTGGCAGCTCCTCCTCACATATCTTTAGTGTTTCACAAAGTGAAAGTGATTGTCAATCATATAAATCTTCACCTACACCAAGTTAAGGAATAAAAGTAATAAAAAAATATTAGGATCTCTATGATGGTTTAAAATACCTTAGTTATATTAGTTATTTATTTGATTTCTAAAAGTGTTTTTTTTCACCACGTCATGCGACAGCTACAGCGACAATCAGCACTGTGCAGACACTGCAAGATAGTTCACAGTCCAGTAGATGATGTATAATAAAAGAAAATGCAAACCCAAGGGCGCTGGTTTTTACTTTGGTGTTACAAACTGACAGAGCACAACACTGCACACAAGTGCCCTTGGGTTCGCATTTTCTTTTATTTACTGTACTCCCAACCCGGAGCTGAACCTAGGCTGCAAGGTACCTGCAGCAAGTCACTCAGTCCCCTGTGTGTCCACAATTAAGAATATATGATCAGCGCCTAATCCTTTTTCGTTTTCCAGTAGATGATGTATATAGCATACATTATCTGAATGGTAGAGGCTCATCCCACATATCATTCCCTGTGGGCAGGAACAGTCAGGGAAAGATTATGTATTTGGTGCAGTACATGGAGAAAAGAAGGTATTCCGAAGCTTTAAAAAAATAAAAATATAATAATAATAATAATGAGATGCTGCAGCATTATGTATACACACTGTAATAGCGAGCAAGGTCAGTGGGATGTATATTACTCCACCATGCATTTATTTCATACTTCTGCACCTTACTGTCAGCTATCACATATGTCAGTTCCTCCACCTTTATTTATGATTAAAAAAAAATCATATACCTATTTATGGAGTATCAAAGCATTCCCATCATACTGTACATTCTATATTATGGTTTCAGTTACCTGGGATAAGGAAGAAAGACTCCATTCCTTTTCTCTTTTTTTATCATTCCTCTATTATTACCACATCTTAAAACCAAGAATTTATTGCAATAATGATGTCCAAGGGGCATGCTCTTTTTGTAACAGCATTCATTTCAAATTAATTACTGTTCTCATATTTCATACCCCAATAAGGTGGTCTCGCCAATCCTACATGTGATGAAATCTCCGCATGAGCAGAGTAACCCCAGCCTACATAAGTATCCTCAAGTTTTAAATGAGGAACACAGTGTAATATCAAGATGAGGTTGTCTCGATTTTTTTTACATGGTCTGGATGAAGAGAAGATACACACTTATGATTAAAGTGATTGTAAAGTCTTGTTTTTTTTTTCTTTAAATAGGTGGTTGTCAACTCATGACAACCACTTTAAACTATAGGTAAGCCAATAATAAGGGAATATCTTCTAAACTTGCACCGTTTAGGAGATATTCCCTGTTTCTGCATGTGCCGACGTCATCGATACGTGCGCACTGAAGAATTGGCCTCTGTGGTGGCCCATGGTGCAGTTTCTTCTGTAAACATGCCGTAAATGACGGCTCCCGTGCGCATGCGCAGGAGTGATGTCAGCGCGGCTCCGCCAATCACATCGCTGGAGCCCGCACTGTGATTGGCTGGAGCCGCAGATCAGGAAGCAGCATGTTGTTGGTCACAGCAGTGTGCCGAGACCGCTGCAACAGCTTTGTTCCAAAGTAAACATTTCATAATAAGCTAGTATGCGATGCATACTAGCTCATTATGCCTTTGTTTTGCAGGGTTTTTTTTTGGGGGGGGGAGCGGAGAGTTGACAACCACTTTAAAAATAACAAACATGTTATACTTACCTGTCCTGTGAAGTGGATTTGCACAGGGCAGCCTGGATCCCCCTCTTCTCGGGTTCCTCTTCTACTCCTGGCCCCTCTCTCCTGTCAAGTGCCCCTACAGCAAGCAGCTTGCTATAGGGGCACCCGAGGTGAGCTGCAGCTTTGTGTGTCCATTCAGACACGGAGCTGTGGCTCGGCCCTGCCTCCTCTTTCCTGATTGGCTGACTTTGTGACAATGACACTGCTGCTGTGTCTCAGCCAATCAGGAGGCAGACTCCCGAACAGCCGAGGGACTCGTGGACATTGCTTGATAGAGGGGGGACTCAGGCATTAGGGTGGCTGCTGCACACAGAAGGCTTTTTATCCTAATGCATAGAATGCATTACGATAAAAAACCTTCTGCCTTTACAACCACTTTAAGGTTGCAGACCATCCTAGAAGATGTATGACAAGTAGGGTTGCCACCCGTCCAGGGTTCACCCGGACAGTCCAGGTTCAGAATCATTCATGTGTCTGGATTTCAGCCTGCCTGAAATCCGGACACATTACAGTCACTCCATGCCTAGATAAGATTTTTCTGTTACTATACAGCTTGTGACATGCTGCCCGCTTTCCTTCTCGGTGTTCTAGAATAGACAGCACCCCTGGCTTCCTCTGGACGTGCACTTTTTTCTTCCTGCCACTGGGTGCTGCATATATATGCAGGCGAATTGGATTGTGATTTTAGAGCACCCCACTTTTCTCTGCCTGAGGCTGACTGTTCAAGTCCTACACCTCTAGGTATGCCACTGTTTGGTAATGTATTTTTGCAAATTGAAGTAGTAGATTATCCCAAAGACTTTATCAAATTTGCTTGTTACAATGGCAGTCCTAGCAGATTTCTCTGTGAAGAGCTGAGTGTTGGGGATGTGGCAGGAGAACTTGCCATAATATCTAGTTATGCACAACATACTGCATGTTATTGCAAACCTGCCTAAGTATGTCAAAAACAGCTAACTTTCATTTATTTTTGTGTTCAGTTCTGCTTCAAATTGGCACACACAATAGATTCTTCGCTCTACCTGGTGTTTATTAGCCCGTCCCTGGCAGAGCTAGGGTTGCCATCTGTCTAGGATTCACCCACACAGTCTGGGTTTTGAATCATGTGTCTGGGATTCAGTCCGCCTTAAACTCTGACATATTATTCAGACCAGACTGTGGTTCAGAGCAGGGCTTGATGGGAGAGTGAGGAGAGCTCGGAATGGGAGCAGAGGTGGGGTGGTGAGGGGAGCAGAGGAGGAGGCAGGGGGACAAGTTTTTGTTTGGAACACTTAAAATGGCTTTGAACGAGCAGAGGATTTCCACACTTGTCTGGGTTGAGGAGAGAGTGGGGAGCTGGGGAGAGCCCAGGCCTTTCTACTACACACCCAGGGAAAGAGGCCGAGATACACAGAGGGAGGGCAGGGACACACTAGAAGTGCAAAGGGATAATTTCCAGGTGAGTGGGCGGCACAGCATTACGGGAGAGACATGTACCCACCAAGCCAGGGACTGCAAGGGGACTGAACACCATACAGCCCGCCAGAACCGTGAGCACTTGCCAAACTCTGTGTGACCTACCAGGCAGTGTACTTACCCAGGAGAATACAGTACACACAGGAAGACCCCTTCCCCCCCCAATACTACACTCCCTTCCCTCATACTGTACACACCAGGGGATTCCCCTATCCCCCCTCCACATACTACACCAGGAGACCCCCCATTCCCCCCAAAATTACACTGGAAGATACCTGCCCAAACATTACATACTCCTGCATTATATACACTATATTGTACATTACATACTTCTTCTGCACTATATAAACTATATTGTACATTACACACGCCTGTACTATATTGTACATCACATACTCCTGCACTATATTGTACATTATATACTTATCACCAAAGTGTTCATTGTCTTAATAGTTGCTGGTTGCTAAGCAGTCCGTGACTGTTCTAGTGAAGTACTTATTTAAGGTCGGCTCATATAAAAGGTTAACTCTCCATCTATTTTTAGTGTATGCAAAATCATATGTAATGGAAGAGTTTTTTTTTTTTTTTTTGAATGATTGTGCTGAGGTTTATAGATGTCTGTGAGACTCTTACTTGTGGTACAGCAATCTAAGCATAGTTTATGGGTACAAGAATGCTTCGGTTTTATTTAACCATGCATCTTTAAGCCCCTCCCACTGTTACCACTATTTGGCCACGGCACCCTATGCCACATTACTACTCTTCTTGCACCAACCAAAGGTGTCCCAGGTCTTTTACAACCCTAGAGTTTATACTACAAAAAAATTGCCATGTACCGTTTAAAGAGGTGGTAAACCTCCCTGCAGTATTTGTACCTATAGGTAAGGCTAGAATAAGGCTTACCTATAGGTACTGTAAATATCTCTTAAACATGCGCCGTTTAGGAGATATTTACTGTATACTGCGCCAATGTCATTGACGCATGCGCTCTGAAGGAACGGCCGCCTGTGCCGTTTCTTCAGGAGCGAGTGCCGTGACTGGTGGCTCCCGCGCGCATGCGTGGGAGTGACGTCACGTGGCTCTGCTCAGTCACACAGCTGGAGTCCGCGGCACCAGAAGGAAGACAGGTGAAGATGGATGCGCCCTGCAGCGGGGACAGTGTGGGCTTCGTTTGCAGGTAAGTGTCACATAATTATGCTTTTACTTTGCAGGGAAGGGGGGGGTAAAAAAAAATTTCCAGCGGGCAACCCTAATGACAAGGTCACTGGCTTTGGCAAAAGGTTACAGTTACAGTAAACTTTAGTTAGAAAAACATGCATTATGAAATACATACCACTTTTGGTTTAAAGGGTGGTTCCACTTCTTTCTTTTCCAAAGCAGTCCAGTTAATAGTCTTGAAGAAAGGATGCAACTTGATGTTTCCAGTTACACCAAGTCTCTTTAAGGGATCTCTCACAAACAGCTACAAATAAGAACATTAACATAAAAATGGATAACCAGCCATTTACATGCATTACATTGTTTGACCTAACAGACTAACCACTGATACAGATCTGTGGTATAAAAAAAAGACCATCTGAGTAAACAGGTTGAGGACAATAAAATACATTTGTGGGAGACTCCCACCCATACCTTCTCTAGGATGTCTTTGGATTCCTTTGTGATCCATCTTGGAAAGTGTGGAGTGTCCATTCTAATGGATTCAAATAGCTCATCCTCATCATCACCATGGAAAGGAGACTGACCAATCAACATTTCATATAGCAGGACTCCAAATGACCACCAGTCCACAGAAAATGTGTACTTATGTCCAAGTAATATCTGTAAGTGTATAGTAACCAAGATTAAAAATCAACGTGTGTAGAAAAGATTTTAAACTCATACAGGTAGTAGTCCTATGTTACAATGAGAAATGTGGTGGTGAAAAAAAACAGAGACAAGTTGAGCATTCCTCTCCATCCAGCATCCTGGCTCTAAAAGAGGTCGCTCTTGAAGAATGGAAAAAGATAGATGTTGCAATATGTCAGATGATGATTAAGCGAATTGTATTTTCGTGAAATGCGTCCATCTTTCCTGTCCATCCATCCTATTGCTTTGCCGTTGGACATGTCTTTTGACATTTTTGTATGTATTTGGACTTCCTTTGTACACTTATGCTTTGAATAAACTGGATTACCATTTTCCAATCTGCTGGAGTACTGTCTACTACTCTTTCATTGATTACTGCATGGTGTGGTTCGCGGACCGGACGTGCACACAGTGACTGGGATTTCTTATCACTCACCTGGAGCGGTGTCTCTACTTCCCTGTTTTGTTGCAATATGTTGCCAACTTGTTCATGCCATGCCTAGAAGACTTGGTGCTGTCCTTACAAATCATTGAGGTCACACAAAATACTAGATGTAGTAGTTTTTGTTGTGGGGTATATTCATTTTTGCATCAATTTGAGAAAATCTGAAGATTTTGTAATCCAAGTTAGATTATTAACCTTACTTTCATGTAATGGAGCTAAATAAGTGTTCTATAAAACTTTTGTCAAAATTTTGGAAATTGTTCTCATGTTCATTGAGATATTGATTAAAATCTTACTTCTCAAAAGGGGTGTACTCATTTATGCTGAGCATGTATATATGAGTGTGCATATAGTTGGTGCTATATGTCAAGTTAACTAACTCTAACTGATGCTGTAAATTTCGGCCTTGGCATTGAGGCATCAATGACCTCTAGTCACAAAAGGGTTAAAATATGTTTCTATGTACAGCTGTGCTCAAAAGTTTGCATACCCTTTTACAATTGGTATTATACAGCATCTATCATTTTTAAAGAAAGAGTGAGCAGGCAAAACCCATTTCTTTCCTATGGGATTCATATTTAACTGTAGGTCATAACAGAATGGCACAATCATAAAACAAAACAGGACAACAAATTAAATGACCCCTGTTTAAAAGTCTGCATACCCTTAGGTTCTTAATACTGTGTATTGCCCCCCCTTTAGCATCAATGACCCCATGAAGTCTTTTGTAAAAGTGGCCTATGAGGCCCCCAAATTCTGCTAATGCTCGTTCGTCTTGGCAAAATGCCTACACATCATGCAGAGTCTTTGGTCATCTTGCATGAACTGCACATTAGAGATTCTCCCCAGAGCCGCCTGTTGATATTAAGATCGGGAGACTGATGGCCATTGCAGAACTTTCATCTTTTTCTTCTGTAACCGCTGGAGGGTGAATTTAGCCTTCAGGGTCATTGTCGCGCTGGAAAGTCCTAGAGTGTTCCATGCACAGCTTTTGTGCAGAAGAATGCAAATTGTCTGCCACTTTTTTCTGATAACATTCTGGATTCCCCTGTGCTTTTAGAGCTCACACACCCCCAAAATATCAGTGAGTCACCACCATGCTTCACATTGTCACAGTGGGCATGGTATTCTTGTCACTAAAGACCTTGTTGACTCTACTTCAAACATAGTGCTTATGGTTGTGACCATACAACTCTATTTCGGTCTCGTCACTCCAGATTGCAGACTGCCAGAAGCTGTGAGGCGTGTCAAGGTGTTGTGGGGCATACTGTAACCAGGCTTTTTTTATGGCATCGGCGCAGTAAAGGCTTGTTTCTGGCAACTTGACTATTGTCGTATTGTATGCCTTGAAACAACCAGACCATCTTTTTTTTCCAGAGCAGCCTGTATTTCTCCTGAGGCTACCTGTGGGATTTTCTTTGTAACCTGGACAATTCTTCTGCCAGTTGTGGCTGCAATATTTCTTGGTCTACCTGACCATGATTTTGTATCAAGAGATCCCAAATTTTCCACTTCTTAATAAGTGATTGAACAGTACCGACTGGCATATTCAAGGCTTTGGATATCTTTTTATATCCTTTCCCATCTTTATAAAGTTCCATTACTTTGTTACACAGGTCTTTTGACAGTTCTTTTCTGCTCCCCATGGCTCAGTATCTAGCCTGCTTAGTGCATTGTGAGAGCTAACAAACTCATTGACTATTTATACAGACACTAATAGCGATTTAAAAAGCCACAGATGTGGGAAATTAACCTTTAATTCCCATGGTATTCTGTGTGTCACTTTGTGTGTCTGTACCAAGGCCAAACATTAATTTTCATTACGATTTAAAAAGGAGCCAAACAACTATGTGATAACAAATGGCTTCATATGATCACTATCCTTAACCTTATAGTGCACCTTCCACTGCGGGAAATTTCCAGGGGCTGAGGGTTCTTGTCACATGCAGACATGCTCCCCGCTGTGATGTTGGAAGAATTGAACAATTAGGAGAGATTTTCAGCCAAGGACCCGTTGTTGCACCATGTTACTCCATCTGCCGAGCCATCTCTGTAGCCGCCATGGAGTAACATGGTGCAACAACGGGTCCTTGGCTGAAAATCTCTCCTGACTGTTCAATTCTTCCAACATCACAGTGGGGAGCGTGTCTGCATGTGACAAGAACCCTCAGCCCCTGGAAATTTCCCGCAGTGGAAGGTGCACTATAAGGATAAAGAGACCCCCTTCTGAGGTGGAGATAAGAGTGACCATACATCCCAGGTCGGGGATTTGTATGCAACTGAACACTCAGTGTTCTGGTAAGCCCCCCCCTACAACTATTGGTGGTGGACCTCTTACTCACTTCACTGTTTTTCCTTGTGGTGACACTACAATCAGTGTGAATAACACAGACTTTTAGTGGTGCAAGGGATACCACAACATTGGGACTTTATATATGATATTAGATATTTCTTTGAGCGCAGCTTATTGTTTTTCCATATGACTATATACATTTAGTATTTTTGCTGCAGCTGATTTTGGATTTTTTAGCGCAGTTTATTGTATGTCTTACTATCCTTAACCACTTGCTTCCTGCGCCAATTCTGACACTTCGCTCTTATATGTAAAAATCATCATTTTTTTGCTAGTTAATTACTTAGGACCCCCAAACATTATATATGTTTTTTTTAGCAAAGACCCTAGGGAATAAAATGGCGGTCGTTGCAACTTTTTTATCTCGCACGGTATTTGCGCAGTATTTTTTAAAAATTTTTTTTTGGAAAAAAACTGTTTCATGTATTAAAAAATAAGAAAACAGTAAAGTTAGCCCAATTTTTTTGTATAATGTGAAAGAGGATGTTAGGCTGAGTGAATAGATACCTAACATGTCACGCTTCAAAATTGCGCACACTCGTGGAACGGTGCAAAACTTCGGTATTTAAAAATCCCCATAGGCGACGCTTTCAATTTTTTTACAGGTTACATGTTTAGACTGACAGAGGAGGTCTAGCACTAGAATTATTGCTCTCGCTCTAATGTTTGCGGCGATACCTTACATGTGTGGTTTGAACTCCGTATACATATGCAGGCGTGACTTACGTATGCGTTCGCTTCTGTGCGTGAGCTCGCGGTGAGGGGGGCACGTTAAATTTTTTTTTCTATTGTTTATTTTAACTTTATTTTTTTTATTTTTACACGGTCTCTTTAAAAAAATATTTTTTTGATCACTTTTATTCCTATTACAAGGAATGTAAAATTCCCTTGTTATGGGAATAGTGCGTGACAAGTACTCTTTATGGAGAGATATGGGGTCAATAAGACCCCACATCTCTCCTCCAGGCTGGGAAGAACGAGATCAGAAAAAAAAAAAATTGTCTCGGCCTTTCCAGCTGAGTCGCCGGGCATTATTCACATCCGCCGGGCCGGACGTGATATCATACGTCACGCCCGGACCTCCGAGGCGCCTAGAGATGACTGGTGACCATCTGGTCACCAGTCATTTCTATGCTCACCTTCCGCCGGCGACCGATTCATTCTCCGGGCCGCCGATGGCACGGATGGACATGGAGATGCACCGGGTGGCTTCCCTTCCCGCTGCCTGTAAGAACTGCCGCTATGATTGTTCTTATGGTGCACAGAATCGCCGGCCCTAAAAAACAATATATGAATGGTGCCTGTAGCTGCAGGCACCATTCAGATATCCCCGCTCAAAGTCTGTGACATCATATGACGTTGGGCGGGAAGTGGTTAAATAAAAGACAGTTTTTTAGCATGATCGGTCATATTTTCATTATCAATGCCAAAATGTCATGATTTTTGCTAGGGTATGTAAACCTTTGAGCACAACCGTATCTGTGATACTCTATTGGGGATGTGCTGGGTTTGATCTGAACTTGGATTCAATCTGAACGGAAGTGGTAGCTTCTGCCCACTGCCGCCTAAGCAACTGCAGGCCAGGGCATTCTCTGCCCCCTAGCCGCATGTACACAAAGGGGTGGGGATGGCATCATTGACCTAACCAAAGTTTGGATCAAACCAGTGCTCTTCCATATTCACCACTGATATTTAGTGTCAAAACCTAACCTGAAGTCTCAAATGTTAATCAACAATAAACTTTCTAGTATTCTCAATGGCTCCCAACCAAAATCTTTGCAGACTTGGAAATGGTGGCTTAATTATGCCCTTCCTTCTTTGAACCTGGCAAGTCAATCATATCTTGAACCACCCATCTGAATGGGATGCTGAGTTCATAGGGCCCCCCATCCCCCCGATGCCCCAAACCTTTCCTTCTACACCTCCCATCTAACTCCCATATCCCTTCCCACCCGGATTCTGACTATTCCAGTAGTGATTCTGACTATTCAAGGATACCCATTATACGGTTTATAACCTATGGTGTGGATCTATACTGTTTGCTTCTTGACGGTTTACACTAATTCATTGTTTCGATTTCCATGTTTATAGCTAGAAGTTATTCTACAATGCCTTGAAAAAGTATTCATACCCACCTGTGTGTAATTTAATACAGCTTGTAAATCAGTATCAGTATAAATACAGCTGTTCTGTGAAGCCTTCAGAGGTTTGTTAGAGAACCTCCATGAACAAACAGCATCACAAAGGCCAAGGAACACACCAGACAGGTCAGGGATAAAGTTGTGGAGAAGTTTAAAGCAGGGTTAGGTTATAAAAAAAAATCCCAAGCTTTGAACATCTCACAGAACACAGTTCAATCCATCATCCGAAAATAGAAAGCGTATGGCACAACTGCAAACCTACCAAGACATGGCCGTCCACCTAAACTGACAGACTGGGCAAGGAGAGCATTGATCAGAGAAGGAGCCAAGAGGCCCATGGTATCTCTGGAGGGGCTGCAGAGATCCACAGCTCAGGTGAAAGAATCTGTTCACAGGACAATGATTAGTCGTGCACTCCACAAATCTGGCCTTTAGGGAAGAGTGGCAAGAAGAAAGCCATTGTTTAACCACTTCCTTACTGGGCACTTAAACCCCCCTCCTGCCCAGACCAATTTTTGGCTTTCAGCACTGTCGCATTTTGAATGAGAATTGCGCGTTCATGCGACGTTGTACCCAAACTAAATTTATATCATGTTTTTCCCACAAATAGAGTTTTTTTTTGGTGGTATATGATCCCCTCTGCATTAATTCTGATCGCCGCTATAAACAAACAAAGAGAGATGATTTTGAAAAAAAAACCCAATATTTTTTCCTTTTTGCTATAATAAATATCCCAAAAAAAAAAATTAAAAAATAAAAACGATTGAACAGTTTTGGCCCATTTATATTCTTCTACATATTTTTGGTAAATAAAAATCGCAATAGGCGTATATTGATTGGTTTGCGCAAACGTTATCGCGTCTACAAACTATGGGAATTGATTTATGGCGTTTTTATTATTATTTTTTTTTTTTTACTAGTAATGGTGGTGATCTGCGATTTTTATCGGGACTACGATATTGGGGCGGTTATGTCGGACTTTTTTGACACTTTTTTGGGACCAATGACATTTATACAGCGATCATAAATTTAAATGTCCACTGATTACTGTATAAATGTCATTGGCAGTGAAGGGGTTAACCTGCAGGGGGCAGTGAAGGGGTTAAATATGTTCCCTGGGTGTGTTCTAACTGTGGGGGGCCGGGGCTGGTTGGGACATAACAGATCTAACTGATCCCAGTGACAGGGATCAGTAGATCTGGTATGTCCCCTGTCACAGAACGGAGAACCGATGTGTTTACATCGGCGGTTCCCCGTTCTGCAGGTCCGACAGGGGATCGCGGGTCTCGGGCGGACATCGAGTCCGTCCGACCCCCGGGCGCAGCCACGCCTGTGAGTGCGCGCCAGAAGCGCGCACATGGCCAGGACGTCCATGGACGTCCACCCGGCATTTCAGATCTGCGCTGGAGCCGTACTTTGGCTTTAGCGCGGATCTGGACGGGTTAAAGAAAGTCATAAGAAGTCCCATTGCAGTTTGTGAGAAACCATGTTAGGGACACAGCAAAGATGTGGAAGAAGGTGCTCTGGTCAGATGAGACCAAAATTTTACTTTTTGGCCTAAAGCAAAACGCTATGTGTGGCAGAAACTAACACTGCACATCACCCTGAACACACCATCCCCACCGTGAGACATGGTGGTGGCAGCATCATATTATGGGGATGCTTTTCTTCAGCAGGGAAGATGGTTAAGAGTTGAAGGGAAGATGGGTGGAGCCAAATACAGGACAATCTTAGAAGAAAACCTGTTAGAGTCTGCAATAGACTAGAGACTGGGGCGGAGGTTCACCTTTCAGCAAGACAATGACCCTAAACATACAGCCAGAGCTACAATGGAATGGTTTAGAAGCAAATTCATGTGTTAGAATGGCCCAGTCCGAGGAAGAGATGGGGGGAGGAGCTCGGACGTAATGCAGACCGTCAGCTGAGGCAGCCCATGGAGGGAGGTCCGTATCGCAGCACGAATGGAGGGGAAGGGGAGGAAGGTCTGACTGTGAGCAGCCTTGTGTAGCCCCTAGGACCGAGCGCCGCCGCTTACCCCCCCCCCCCCATCGGGAAAGCGGGTGGCCGGAGGTAGGAGGGGGCGGGCAAGGAGCGTGTCGGGCTGACGGCATGTTGGGAGAGGGTCAGCCCACACGCCCTGCTTAGCAGCCAGCTGAGTCGGGGAAACCACGTCCCCCACACTCCCGAAAACTGCCAGATACCTGTGCTATGGCAGGGGGAGTTGAACGGGACCCTAGAAGGTGGTGGCAGTTTCAAATTTCCCACAAGGGAAGAAGCAGGTCGGTAGGCTGTGGGAGGAGGAGCGGGAGTGCTGGCTGCGGCCGGGTGGACAGGGATACGGACACCCAGACGGAGGCTGGCTTACCAGGATAACAGTAATGATATTGATAGTCTCCCCCTTCAGCCATGCTCAGCGATATCAAATATTACCCCCCCACAACAGTATCTCAACGGTATCTCACTCTGAATTTGTTTTTTTTTCCCTGTTCCCATCTTCAACACATTTTTAAGTAAATGAGCAGGAGCTCATGGAAGAAAAAGGGAGAAGGGGAAAGGAAGAGAAGGAGGAAAG
>BLSH010181921.1:419424-430057 GCA_018402905.1 Glandirana rugosa
TAAAAAAAATAGCGTTTATACTCCTTCTTATATTTAGCCGGTTTTTGCCACTTTTTATATAAAAAAACATTTTTTTTCACCGTTTTTGGCCGATTTATATTCTTCCTCATATTTGCGATAAAAAAAATCGCAATCGGCGTTTATTGATTGGTTTGCGCAAAAGGGGTTTTTGGGGTTTTTTTTTTTTTTTTATTTTTTACTAAAAATGGCGGCGATCTGCGATTTTTAGCGGTACTGCGATATTGGGGCGGACATGTCGGAATGTTTTGACACTTTTTTGGGACCATTGGCATTTATACAGCGATCAGTGCTATAAAAATGCACTGATTACTGTGTAAATGCCATTGGCAGTGAAGGGGTTAACCTGCAGGGGGCGCTCTAAGGGTTAACTATGTTCCCTGGGCGTGTTCTTACTGTAGGGGGACTTGCCTAGCTGGGGAAAGGAAGTGGTCACAGCCTTCACTTACATGAAGGCTGTGATCACAGCCCTTCCCCCTCACACAGAGCGGAGGTCGGTGTTTACATACACGGACCTCCGCTCATTCGCTCCGGGGGGGGCATCGCGGGTGGCCGGTGGCAATCGAAGCCGCCGCACCCGCTCCCTGGACCCCCCCGGACACAGTGGCTCTGTATCACGGCCGCCGTCGTATGACGGGGATTCGCGTTACAGAGCCACATTGTCGCCGTCAATTGCCGATCAGCCGTCGGCAAGCGGTTAAAAAAAAAAATGTCCCCTTTAAGAGTTATGGGCGGAAGTGGCGTTTAAGGTCGCTTCCGCCAGTCAATGCTATAGAGCCGAGTGGGTGGCATCTTCCGCTTACTTGGCATCCATTGCAGGGGGGGAGCGGACACGATGGTCTCCGCTGCTACCGGCAGGTCCGGTAAGCAGTGGAGAGGACGGGAAAACGGCGGGTGGGGTGTGAGCACCTTTCCCACCGCTGATAAAAGTGATCTCGCGGCAAGTCCGACGAAAAGACCACTTTTATCTGAAATAGAATCACCAGCTGATAAAACAAATACCAGGGATATGGTAGCTATCTGCTACCATAACAACGGTATTCCACTTCAAAGGACCGCCGTATAATGACGGCAGGTGGTCCGGAAGTGGATAAAGAAGAACACCAAAGAACAAATGTAGTTATGGTTATTTATTGACACAGAATTAAATTGATAAAGTGAACATATAGGTATGGTGGGTTGAGCATACTACACTATATCATATTGCTGTATTTAAGATCAATGTAAAGGAAGATTGGATTCTGAGGAAGGATTAAGAGGAATAACAGGAAGAAGTTGATGGACATAAGACACCTGATCTTCGGATATACAGAGACATTACTGAACTTGTTATCTTGGAGTTTGAGAGCGCTGGTCACTGTTATTATTGATATTGCTTTCTGTAAGGGGAACGGATTGATTCCGGCTACTAGGAGAAGAAACATTGATTATTATACTTTGTTTACGGTAGAGGTGGGGTTCCAGTGAGCGGTTTAGGATATATATATATAGAGCCAGAAGAATAAAAATGTATATAGAGCCAGAAAAATACTTCAAGGTGAAATACCTCCACAAGTTTAGGATAGATGGAGGAAAGTTGTCCAGTATGTATGGGTATCTTCAGTCCCAGGTGGTTGTGATCTGCGTTTCATCTCTAAGTTGCACAGTCTATGTGCTAAATGTCAGAAGAATTCCTCACTGACTTTAGTAGGGATGAGCAATGCAGTCTGAAGGTAGAAGATCTTTGAGCAGGATCTTCACCTTTATCAACTATTGAAACTGTGAAATCAGTATAAAAAGAATTACATACTACCCTTATATATTATGCTAGCATTTTGTCTTACCTATAAATAATGCCCTTTGTGTGGAGGAATTGTAATCCACAGATTATTTCAGCGCCATAGAACCTGAAGACAGATAGAAGAATTCACATGGGATGGAATAAATATCCATATACACTGATAAATTAATGTAATTGAGTATATAAACATCTATATGGTTGTGTGCAGTATTAATCCTGAATAATGATAAATGAACCATTAGCTAAGCTGAAAAGACAACAGTTTTGAGTCCTCCAGCAGCCTGGGTTGGTTTATTTAATAACATGATGCAAACCGCAATAATATAGTCAAAGATAATAGCACAAGGTAACAATTTGCAGTGAAATATGCTGATAAGCAGACAAGAATCTAGAAGTTTTCAACAGACTTTATTTCAATTCAGTATGAAGCATATACTTACGTAGCCCTGAAAAGATCAAAACGGCCCTTGTCCTGTATGTGAAACATCAAATCTCCACCATTCAGAAACTCCATAACAAAGAATAGATGCTCCTGTTTTGGGGCACAGAAAAAGACACTTGCATGAGACCCTTTACTAGTTTAGACCTGTTTACTCATGGACAATTGTTTGATTATATTGTTATCCGTCTCCCTTTTGAGAAATGTTATCCCCCAGTGAGGGACAAAGACATCAAGAAAACCTTTGCAGATGTTCTGACCTTTCCCACTCTACTAAAAAAGTTGTCACTGCCCTCCGTCGTATAAAGCTTAAGTTTAATTTGCTTATGCATTTTAATGCATGAAGGTAAAAAACCTTCTGTGTGCAGCAGCCCCCTCAACCCCAAATACTTACCTTACTTGAGGTCCTTCTAGATTCAGCAATGTTGCAGCAGTGTCTTGGCTGCCCTGGACTCCACTCCTCATTGGCTGAGACAGCAGCTTGGCGCCATTGGCTCCCGCAGCTGTCAAAGTCAGTCAGCCAATGAGGAGGGAGTGGGGGAGGGGCAGTGCTGCCGCTCCACAAGCTGCTTGCTGTGGGGGCACTCAACAGGAGGGAGGGGCCAGGAGCACCAAAGAGGTACCTGAGAAAAGGAGGATCTGGGCTGCTCTGTGCAAAACCATTACACAGAGCAGGCAAGTATAACATGTTAACCTAAGGTTAAAAAACAAATCCCCAGATCAACAGCTGGCATAATTACAGACAGTAGTACATAATAAAACTGTCCTAGCTGTGTGACCTTCCACTGATCAATATATCAATATATAAAGTGCAGTCCCCTTGACTGAAACCAACAAAAAAGGGGGGAGGGTTATCCCAAGCAAGTCACATGGGGGGGGGGGGAACACACTGTGGTCAATTAATTCAGCCTTATTATGAAAATTGACGCAATACAAAAAAATCTAGGCAAAATGTTGGAGCCTCCACCAACCCTAAAGAATATTTTAAAAAAAAGACAACGTTGTCTACCCCAGGATTGTCGCAGCTGCGCACACACCTACACACCTTCATGCATTCCTATAGCACTGATGTAAGGGACAGAGATTTTAATAAGCTTTACTTCTGAATTGAACTGATAAGACACTTTGAACCAACTTTATCATCATTGCCTGCCTTTACCTGACATGCTCCATACCGATACAAACCAGCACTGATGGACATTCGTAGCATTAATGGGGCTAGTCTTAACCCCTTGAATAAATATCAACAGCTGATAGGTGATTGGTATAAGTAGCAGCAGGTGAACCTGCTGCTACCTATACCAAGGGTCCCTTACATCAGTGCTATAGGAATGCATGACGGTGTGTATGGGTGTGTGCAAAGCTGAGCGGGGTAGACAAGGTTGTCTTTTTAAAATATTTTTTAGGGTTGGTGGAGGCTCAATATTTTGCCTAGATTTTCTGCATTGCTTAAATTTTCATAATAAAAGCTTAATTAATTAACCGCAGTATCCCCCCTATGTGACTTGCTTGGTTAACATTTATATTATTTTAACTAAAAAAACAAAAAAAAAACAACTTTACAATCATTCTAACAGGTGAATGTCAGTCTGCAGGTATCGTCCATATGTGATGCTAAACATTCATGACAAAAAGAACTGAAATCTAATTAATGAAAGGGGCAGGCTAGGGACCATAAGGTTAGGGAGGAGAGGGATAGATGATGCTGGGTGTTATCCAGCCAGGTAATGAGAAGCTTACAGTGTGACGGTCGTTTAGCCCTAAGGATGGTCAAATCCCTCAGGTCCTGAGCTTCAACAGCCAAGCTGTTAAAGCCAGCATTTGAAAAAGCAGGGTGGTAGATCGGCCCTTGGGAGAAAATATCCAATTGGCCTGTGAGGAGATTTTGCCAAGAGTCTAACAAGGTCAGAGTACCACATCCTTCCGGGCCAGTTCAGTGAGAATCACTGAAATACCATCTATATCAATCTTAAGGAGCAGGCAAGGAAGGAGCTTCAGAGGAAGAAAGATATATTAGGCTGAATTGATCCCAAAGGTCTTGAAACACCTGTGAGTAAAGAGATCATTCTGCAGGAGTCCAGATATTGACAACTGAGGAAGTGCACCTGACAATTTTCCATGCCCTGGATGTGTGCAGTGATCAGCCAGCTAAAATCATATCCATTTCTCTTTGATTCACAAGACTTCTGGGGCCTCCTGATGGTTATTGTAAGCCACTGTAATGGCATTATGTGACTGAGTCTTATCAGATGAGCTTTATCTGGCAACATAAACCTCCCCAAATTAAATGGGATACACTTGTTAGACCTAAGTCAATAGGGGGCTTGGCCCTTCCGGACTTTATGAAATACATACAGGCCATTCACCTAACTAGGACGGTAGACTGGTTCCAGGGGACTAAATATAAATCTGTGGGTCAGATTACAGGAAGACATCCTGGGTATGAATCTGATATTCATGCCCTGGGTTACACCAACAAATCGCCCAAAAACAGCAAACATACCATCTCTGGTCCTATTTACTCTAAGAGTATGGGACTCAATTATAAAGAAAGGTACCCTCTCGACTCGGATCGGGCCCATGACACCACTGTTCTCTAATCCTGATTTCCAACCAGCAATGGAGGCCTCTAGCTTCTTGGGCTGGCGAAGAGAGGACGATGTGAGATTGGCCCAGATCCTGGTAGACGGGGAGGTTCCCCCAATGGGTACAATAGGGAGAGAAAATGTAAATAAATGGATACAATGCCAACAATTGACAGCTTACATTCACTCTCTATAACATTATTCCGAACTAGCGAGAACACTTACAGAATTTGAAAAAATCCTACTACAGACTGACAAGCCAGTTCACATATTGTCAAAGATATACAAGTTACTCCCTAAAGACTTGGACAGAGAAGTAACATACTTCGATAAATGGGGAAGAAGAGATTGGGAAGACAATATCTATATCGCAATGGGAAAAAGCGTGGACTCTGACACATAAATTGTCTCCTTCAGTTAAACATCAGGAAAGGAACTATAAAATTATATCTAGATGGTATCAGTGCCCAGTAGATCTGCATAAAATAAGGGAGGGCGTCTCGGAGACATGCTGGCAATGTAAAGGGGCGGAAGGGACTATGTCACATATCTGGTATTACTGCCCAGAGGTCTGCCAACTCTGGACAAAGGTATTTGAAATATATAGAGAAATTTCTAATTCTACAGTACAACCAGATATACTCATAGCGATATTATCAATAATCCCTGACTCGTGGAAGGTCATTAAAAGAGATATTTTGCAACATATGTTATCAGCACTTACAAAACGGTGGCACTAAATGATTACCTCAAAATTAAAATATGCCACTATCAGCGCTTAGGACATAGATACCATGCTCAATACATAGCTTAAAAAAGCAGCTGCTTTAAACATATGACATAATACATCTGGCATCAAAAAGTTAAAACAGTCCCATATATGATGCAAGCAGCGCTAACAAGAGGATCATTAGACTGGCACAATCAAAAATAAAATAAAATCAAATATGTAGTGAAAAAGTCTATAGATAAAATCTTGCTTCCATCACCACACCACGTGTAAAGGCGAAGAGGGGGGGAGAGGATAGGGTCCCCCTTAGGTGATGCACTCACCAAACAGCAAAATAGTGAGCGCCTTTGCATAAACCGGGGTGCCCCCTCAGGGAGATCCTGCTCACATGAATATTCCTCTTGCTTCCAGTGTGTCACGTCACGTCAATAGCACTGGGGATTTACCTTAAATGAAAGTACTCCACATAGTGCAAATCTGACTGATAGTTTTATTGGAAACAGTAATCACATAACCCCCCCTTACAGATGTACACTCACTTGGTAACAGATAAAATCAAGCGTGAAAATCATACAGATACCGGCCTCTTAACCGGCCTCGTCTCACCGCTCTGAAGCGTGCGGCGTTCCCGGGTACGGAACGGTGTTCGGCCGGATCAGACTGCTGTGTAGTCACGCCCTCGTGACTACACAGCCCTTATGTGATTACTGTTTCCAATAAAACTATCAGTCAGATTTGCACTATGTGGAGTACTTTCATTTAAGGTAAATCCCCAGTGCTATTGACGTGACGAATGTGACACAGTGGAAGCAAGAGGAATATTCATGTGAGCAGGATCTCCCTGAGGGGGCACCCCGGTTTATGCAAAGGCGCTCACTATTTTGCTGTTTGGTGAGTGCATCACCTAAGGGGGACCCTATCCTCTCCCCCCCTCTTCGCCTTTACACGTGTTGTGGTGATGGAAGCAAGATTTTATCTATAGACTTTTTCACTACAGATTTTATTTTATTTTATTTTTGATTGTGCCAGTCTAATGATCCTCTTGTTAGCGCTGCTTGCATCATATATGGGACTGTTTTAACTTTTTGATGCCAGATGTAATATGTTATCAGCAACAAGAACAATTATTGCTCGCTCATGGAAAAAAGAAACGGCTCCTTCAATGGCAGAATGGGTGTGCGAGATGGGCAAGATGTGTCTAATGGAAGAAACAACCAATATTGAGGTTCTAGTGAACAATTTAGTAATATGTGGGACAAATGGGATAAACATTATACCTCGGGATTATTATTGAAATATTTATAAAACTTGAATTTTCGAAGTGGAAACTTTTTTTTTTTTTTGTTCTTTGGTTCTCTCTTTCTTTTTGATTCAAATCTATCCGGGTGAGAAACAGATCGGAGGTGGGGGGGGAGGGGGGATTAGGGTCCCAGTTTTGAAGCAGGCCTATTTTTAAAAGGGCATTGCACAAAAAAGGGAACCTTAACCACTTCAGCCCCGGAAGAATTTCCCATGTTAGGACCAGAGCACTTTTTACGATTCGGCACTGCATCGCTTTAACTGACAATTGCGCGGTCGTGCGACTTTGTACCCAAACAAAATTTGCGTCCTTTTTTTCCCACAAATAGAGCTTTCTTTTGGTGATATTTGATCACCGCTGTAAACAAAGAAAGAGCGACAATTTTGCAAAAAAAAAAAACAAACAATATTTCTTACTTTTTGCTAAAATTCAAATCCCCCAAAAAAATATAAAAAAAAATTTTTTTTCATCAGTTTTGGCCGATTTATATTCTTCCTCATATTTTTGGTAAAAAAAAGCTTAATTGGTGTTTATTGATTGGTTTGCGTAAAAGTGGCCGCGTTTACGGATGATGAGAATTCATTTCTGGTGTGTTTATTTTTTTTCATTTTTTACTAGTAACGGCGGCGATCTGCGATTTTTAGCGGTACTGCGATATTGGGGCGGACATGTCGGACATTTTTGACACGTTTTTTGGGACCAATAACATTTATACAGCGATCAGAAATTGAAATGTCCACTGATTACTGTATAAATGTCATTGGAAGTGAAGGGGTTAACCTGCAGGGGGAGATCTAGGGGTTAACAGTGTTCCCTGGGCGTGTTCTAACTGTGGGGGGCTGGGCTAACATGGACATAGGAGATCTAACTGATCCCAGTGACAGGGATCAGTAGATCTCCTAAGTCCCCATTGAAAGAGCCGGGAACCGAAGTGTTTACATTGGCGGTTCCCCGCTCTTTGGCTGTAGCAGCTCATCGCGTCTCGCCGGCAGACATCGGTCGATTCGCACTGCCGTAAATATACAGCACGCAGTGTGGAACAGGTTAAACAAGAAATAACAAGGTAGGCTGGGAAGGGAAGATCAAACAGGATAGAGCTAAGACTGTTCCGCCATCTAGGATAGATGGGGTTATAAGGGCTTACTATAAATATTTTGAAAAGTGTACTTGAAGATATAAAACTGTATTTCTCAACTATGATATTTTATACTTGACCCCCCCTGTATGTATGTTGTAATTCTTTTTTTTTGTTTTTGAAAAAATTAATCAACAAAGATTACAAACAGATGACCTTAGAGACAAGAGGCCCAGCATTGAAGGGATAACTTAAGTTCCAGAATACTGATCTGGAGTCAGCCTTCCTCTGACAACCAAATCTCTTGTACCTAGAGGATACATAGGACTCCTCCTCAGCCCTAGCAGGTTGGCATATATTATGAGCACTTTCCAAACCATTTGAAAGTAGGATTTTCCTGATTTTAGCATCGAACTTGTGACACACCACATCATGGCAAGCTTGGTCCTGCTGGTCAGGCATAAGGGACGATCCAGAAACTGCCAGAATGTTGAGTTGCAATGGACTGCAGTGAAACTAGGCATACGGAATTGCTTCAAAATAGAGACCACGATTAAGCCTAAGAGCCTCATGCAAAAACAGAGGGTTTTATGGATTCTGGACTGCAGGGTCAGAAAAATGGGAGAAAAGAGACAGGAGTTTGTCCAGGGAAAGGAAGACCCTGGACAGGGTCATGTTTAAAACCAGACGAGAGAGGGAGACACAGTTCTAGCACTGATTTCTGGAGATGTAGGATGTACCTAAAATTTGTAATGGGTCTGTGGAGTTTGTTGGACATGGCTGATGACACAGCTTGCACCAATTCACAATGGGAATGCCCTGAGATAGAAGCAGTGCAAGAATCTTGGTTAAGACCCGAGGTGAAGTGGACAGGCTAAAGGGAAGGACCACAAATTGGTAATGTGTGCCCACAGCAAAAATGTGTTAATCCAATAAACCTCATTTCACTACTGAAATATTACTGTTTCCTTCAGTTATTTGATAGATCAAAATGAAATTGCTGATCCAAACACCCAAATATTTATAAATGACAATCATGGAAATTGTCAGGGGTTCCTAAACTTTTGCATACAACTGTAAGTGTAACGCTGCTTATCCCCCTAGGGCTGAGAGTTGTAAGGCTACGGAGCAGCCTGAGTGCTAGCCAAATTGGATCAGTGTGCACACGTCTGACAGGGTAAAGAGGAATAAGGATAAAGGAGAGATCAGCTAAGAGCGCTATTTAAAAGGCTATTTAAAGTACCTGGACATCTTCAACCAAAACACGGGGAGTCCGTCACACTATATGGCCATAGAGTGCTTAGCCCACTTCTACTTCACAGGCCCCCGTCTCAGCGGGTCCTACACTACCATAGAATGGGAGAAGTAGGAGTGGGCTAAGCACTCTATGGCCATATAGTGCGACGGACTCCCCGTATTTTGGTTGAAGATGTCCAGGTACTTTAAATAGCCTTTTAAATAGCCTTGCAGGTTTAATTGTCATTATTGCATGTGTCCGTTGTAATATGTCATTTTGTTTGTGCTCTTATAGCAGCACCATCTCTAATGTGATACACTATTAGGGTGTGTCCCCCAAGTATGTACCTATTTGTCTATTGCAGATCCTGACCAGATCTCTTGGGCTGGAGCACCCCACCTATTCATAATTGCCTCAAATTAGTGTCCACATACATAGGAAGAGTTCTCTAGATCTCCCATTAGGAGCGTATTGCTCTCATGGTTATGAGACAGAATCTCCCATTCTATGGTAGTGTAGGACCCACTGAGACGGGGGCCTGTGAAGTAGGCGTGGGCTAAGCACTCTATGGCCATATAGTGCGACGGACTCCCCGTATTTTGGTTGAAGATGTCCAGGTACTTTAAATAGCCTTGCAGGTTTTATTGTCATTATTGCATGTGTGCGCTGTAATATGTCATTTTTTTGTGGTCTTATAGCAGCACCATCTTTAATGTGATACCCTCTAGTAAAACTGGGGTCTGATGGGGAGGTGAGAGACCACACCAGCTGGTGGAGAGATTGCACTGTGATTGTGTGCTTATACACTCAGCGGTTCTACCTGCATGCTGTCCTTTTCTTCATTTTTCTTCCTATGTTTCTGTAAGTGTGTTTTCACAGTAGTGGGTTATAAAGAAGATAAATTACAGTTATTGTGAACACTAAGAAGAGCTGTGAAATGAGGTATAGCCAACTTATTTTTTTTATAAATCACTCACACAGGGGCACACGGGATTAGAACACAGAGGGGATGGTATGAAGATGTGAAAGTTATTCGAGCAGCAGGCGTTGAGGGGGCAGGCATTGTCATGAGCTGACATGCACAGAGGGGAGGGGGAGAAAGCACAGAGGAGACAGATAGCAGGCTGCAGATGACGGAGGCACGTACTTAGGCACCGGTGTCAGGGCTCAGCAGCCCTCATATCATGGTCCAAGTACAGGGGGAAGGGTATAGCCAGGCAGGATCAGCCAGGTATTACAGGGGATACAGGGGGCCAAATGACACATCGCAACCACTGTGCTATATAAAATGCTTTAACCACTTCAGCCCCGGAAGGATTTCACACTTTAGGACCAGAGCACTTTTTGCGATTCGGCACTGCGTCACTTTAACTGACAATTGCGCGGTCGTGCGACGTTGTACCCAAACGAAATTTGCGTCCTTTGTTTCCCACAAATAGAGCTTTCTTTTGGTGGTATTTGATCATCGC
>BLSH010181921.1:461544-479941 GCA_018402905.1 Glandirana rugosa
TTTTTAGCGTTAGCCGCAAATAACTAACCAAACGCGTTGTAAGTAAACACGGATCTCTGTTCTGTTAGAGGGGGGAGGGCGGTGATCACAGGCTTCCTGTATATGGAAGCCGTGATCATCCCCGTTCCCCAGCCAGGGCAGCCCACATCCAGTTAGAACACGCCCAGGGAACACAGTTAACCCTTAGAGCGCCCCCTGCAGGTTAACCCCTTCACTGCCAATGGCATTTACACAGTAATCAGTGCATTTTTATAGCACTGATCGCTGTATAAATGCCAATGGTCCCAAAAAAGTGTCAAAATGGTCCGACATGTCCGCTGCAATATCGCAGTACCGCTAAAAATCGCAGATCGCCGCCATTACTAGTAAAAAATAACAAAAAAATAAAAACCCCAGAAACTAATTCTCATCATCCGTAAACGCTGCCACTTTTGCGCAAACCAATCAATAAACGCCGATTGCGATTTTTGTAACCAAAAATATGAGGAAGTATATAAATCGGCCAAAACCGATTGAAAAAAACAGGTTTTTATATTTTTTTTTTTGGATTTGTATTTTAACAAAAAGTAAGAAATTTGGGTTTTTTTGCAAAATTTACGCTCTTCTTTTGTTTATAGCGGCGGTCAGAAATGACGCAGAGGTGATCAAATACCACCAAAAGAAAGCTCTATTTGTGGGAAAAAAGGACGCAAATTTAGTTTGGGTACAACGTCGTACGACCGCGAAATTGTCAGTTAAAGCGATGCAGTGCCAAATTGCAAAAAGTGCTCTGGTCCTAAAGTGGGAAATCCTTCCGGGGCTGAAGTGGTTAAAGAGGTTGTAACCCCCCCTGTGTAAGTTGTACCTATAGGTAAGCTTAGACTAAGCCTTACTTATAGGTACTGTAAATATCTCCTAAATGTGTGCCGTTAAGGAGATATTTATTGTATACTGTGCCGATGAGGTTCATTGGCACATGCGCTGTGAAGAAATGGTCCCCCGTGCCATTTCTTCAGGAGCGGGTGCCATGACCGGCACCTCCTGTGCGCATGTGTGGGAGTGAAGTCGCGTGGCTCCAGCCAGTCACAGAGCCGGAGTCCACGGTCCCGGAAGGAGGAGGGGCGACAATGGATGCAGCCTGCAGCTGGGACGGCGTGGGCTTAGTTTGCAGGCAAGCATCACATAATGTGCTAGAATGCAATGTATACTGGCACATTATGCCTTTACTTTGCAGGGGGAAAAAAAAGGAAGAAAAACCCATCAGGGCTTATGTCCTCTTTAATGGAACTGTGTAGCAGACTGTACAGGATTGAGCAAAGTCCCTTGCAAAGAGAAGGAATTGGAGTGGACCCTGCTTTTCAGGACACCAGCCAGTGTCCACTTTAGTTTACACCCAGCAGCTGACTTCTAGTACCCAGAGGGGGATTCAGCAGCACAAGTCCCTAGGATCCCTTTAGGGGGTCTGTACGCACAAGGCCCTGGTAGCAGATTACCTTCCTCTGATAGACAGGATCCGTGGACATCCTCCCTCAGTCGGCTCTCAAGAGAACCCTGGTTTTCAGCATTTGGGCCCTCAGGTTGTCCCCCATGAGGCTGCATGGTAACTTGTGCTGGGAAGATGCAATGTGCCCACTCCCCAACTGGACCTCTCCTTTCCAGGAAAAGACCAGGAGCTCAGATGCTCCCTGGACATACATACAGTCACCCAGCATGCCTAGGGGCACTCCCCTTCCAATTGGCTGCATCTATATTCATGCTGCTCATACGACTGGTTTCACCTACAATCCAGAAACTTCCTAGATTGCATGGATATGGGGAAACTACAGACAGCATGAACAGCATCAAAACACTCTGAACAGTAAGAACTACACAATCACAGCTCCTGTTAAGCAGACAGCCCAATTAAATTTACCTGCTGCTCCGCTGTTAAGCAGAGGGGACAAAAACTATTCTAACTACTCTAGCACCTACCTAGGAGGGTGATACATATTCTAACGCTGCCAAACACAACCCATTCAAGCAAAAGGGACTCCGCCTTACCATGGGCTAAATGCTAAGCTCATGGCTGCTGTGCAATGTTCTTATTCAAAAACTCAGTTCAGCTGTCAAAAAAGGCATTCAGGGGAAAGCAGTATCGTCTCCTTAATGCCTGTTAGCCACTCCTGTACTGCATGTGTTAACAAACACTTGTACAAGCTGAAGCCCATGTGAACTAGGCTTCAGAATTTTATTTTGTCATAAAATTTGAGCTATGCAACAAACGGCATAATAAGGCAGTGGAAAGAAAGGGAACAACTGCCACAGTACACTAAATGCACCTGCAAAAAGCATACAGACCAGCAGCAGTAATCACTTTTTGTTTAGCAAACATAAGAGCAGCCAATTACCAAAAGCACCACCTTGGGCTTAAGGCAGGAGGGTCAACAACAAACTAAGATTTATTCACCCACTGACAACTAGGTGAAAGTTAATGAAACTACTAAAGGAGACAACCAAGCTGTTTAAAGTGGTTGTAAAGCCATTTTGTTTACATAATAGAATCCCCTATGTTCCATTAAGTTATATGCCCCAGAGTATGTTCTGTATAAAAATATGTAGCTCCATACCTCATTTCAGAGCACCCTTCAGGGCTCATGCGACTGCCCGCTGCTCAACATTTACCTTTCAGAAATAATTAACTTCCAATAGAATTCTACAATCCCATCATTTCTTTTTTATAGACTATGATGCATCTTTTACTACTGCATAATGAAATAGACATTTATGATTTGCTTCTGTGATTCCAGACAAGCTTTTTGTATTTTGATGCTCTGAGCATGGTACCAGAATTATCCTTGCTTAAAGTGGTTGTAACACACAAAAAAAAAAAAGATCCGGTTCCTTTAACCACTTCAATACAGGGAACTTTCAGTCATGCAACACTGTACCCAAACAACATTTTTTACCATTTTTTTTGAGACAGATAGAGCTTCTTTTTTGGTGGTTTTTAATCACACCTCTGAAAAAAAAGACCAGAAATGTCTTTGTTTCTGTTATAAAATCCTCCTCTCCTCCCCTGGTTTGATAACTACAGTGGGAGGGGCTGAAAATCCCTAGCTGACGTCAGCTGGGAAGAGGGGAAGAAGGGAGGAGAGCGGCAGGCGGTTACGTGAGCACCGTTCTGAAATAAGGTATAAAGCTATATATTTTTTATATAGAATATACACTGGGCACATAACTTAATGGAACATAGGAGATTCTATTAATAAAACACAGTCATTTTAGCAGCAGGAGGGGAGGGGCAGGGAGCAGATCGGCACTGACACAAGCTGACAGGCAGGGAGGGAAGAGGAGAGAGGACACAGTAGAGATAGCGGGATGACGGAGGCACGTAAACTGACCACGGTATAATGGCTCAGCAGCCATCATAAACATGGTCAGTTTACAGAGAGGAGGGCAGCACCATGTAGGATCAGCCAGGTATTTTAGGTGGTTCAAAAGGGACAAATTATACAGCACAAGCACTGTGCTGTTATTCATGCTTTAACACATTCTCGCCTGGCCTATAGCAGCATGGCGGCCGGGCTGTGGCTCTCCCGTTCTGACTGGACGTCATATGATGTCCTTCAGAACAAGCCGCTCGTGCGTGCCCCCTGGGGCGCGCAGCATTCGGTAGTGTGGTGCGTCACTCCGACACAACAAATCTCAGATCACGGCAAAGAGCCTATGACGTAGGTTCTTTACCATGTTATTAGCTGTGTCCAATCACAGCGTAACTAGGAAGTGACAGTTATCAGCATTCCTCTATTCATGCTGACAGAGCATAAGCCGATAAGCGGCTCTCCTGACAGAGGGGATCTGCACTGATAATCAGTGCAGTGATTATCAGGCTAACCCCATCAGCAATGCCCACCAGTGATGCCAATCAGTGCCTCCTCATCAGTGCCGCCGATTAATGCCGCCCATCAGTGCGCATCGTTGCCGCCCATCAGTGCGCATCGTTGCCCCCCCATCAGTGCACATCCTTGCTGCCTATCAGTGCCGCCTATCAATGCTCAGCAGTGCTCCATATTAGTGTCTCCTCATCAGTGCCGCCTCATCAGTGCCAGTCAGGGCAGCCTCATTATTGCACATCAGTGAAGTAGAAACCATACTTCTTTGCTAAATTTTATAACAGAAATGAAGACAAATATAATTCTGCCACCATGCTCAGATCATCAAAATACAAAAAGCTGGTCTGGAATCACAGAAGCAAATCATAAATCTATTTCATTATGCAGTAGTAAGATACATCATAGTCTATAGAAAAGAAATTATGGGATTGTAGAATTCTATTGGAAATTAATTATTTCTGAAAGGTAAATGCTGAAGACAGCCCAAGAGAGATCTGCTGTAAAGTCTAAAATCATTTTTTTAAGCAAAACAAAAATCCTAAGTTTGTATATATCCAAGTATTAAACTTACGTCTGCATTTGTAACCTTGTTTGTTCAAGCCCCTGTAAAATAAAAACACAGTGAGTAGTCAGTGTCACTTCCCATGCAGAATAATTTGCTTTCCTAACAGACCATGCTATAACCTCCAAATGTATTTTTAGGACTAGCAGAAATCTTCACCGCTGAATGTTCTTACCTAATAATCTTAAAAATGCATGGGTTCAGGCACACTAGACTGCTGAAAAAATGTTAGAACCTCTTGCAGAAAACGCAGCATAGAAATGCTCATAGTGGCTCGTATTGCACTAGAGTTCATGGGTATTAGCTTTTAGAAGCATTTTTTTTCCCCAAAACATTCTCGCTCATTTTGCACTATGATCAATGTACACTTCTAATGCCGCATGCTCCTAAACACTGCGTTTATGCACATTTATGAGCGTCGTTCATCTTTTTTCTGTATAGAAGCTCCTCTCAAAAACACGATTATGTTTTTTTTTTTTTCCTGCCTGAAAACATTTCTCTGCAAATATGCCTGCAACCTCCCTAAGGCTCCATGCATACTGTGCTTAAAAAAATGTCTCTTCCCTTGGGAGTAAAAAACACTCATATAGAGCATTTTTTGTAGAAAGTTTAGGAGAGTTGTTTTTTTCTGCCAGTATTTTTTACTCCCAAGAGAACAGACGTTTTTTTTAAGCACAGTATGCATGGAGCCTTAGGGAAGTTGCAGGCACATTTGCAGAGAAACGTTTTCAGGCAGAAAAAAAAAAAAAAAACATAATCGTGTTTTTGAGAGGAGCTTCTATACAGAAAAAAAATGATCGATGCGCATAAACGCTCATAAATGTGCATAAACGCAGTGTTTAGGAGCATTCGGCAATCAGAAACGCGAACCAGAAGGGTTTTTTCCCTGCCTCTAAACTTTGAGCTCAAAATACACCTCTAATCATCCTAATGTGCATGGGCACATAGGATAACATTGAGCTGCTACTACAGGTAGAACACAAAACTCACGTAGAAGCAATGTAATTTAAGCCAGTGTGCATGGAGCCCAATGTGCACGGACACACAATCTAGCATAGAGCTGCTTCTACAGGCTGAAAATAATAATAATAAAGAAATACAATACAAAAAAGCCAAAACCCTGTATAAGCAGCATTTTTTACACCCAGTGAGCATAGGTCCGAATTGTTCTTTTATGTCTGTTCAACTGTTCCCGAGGCAGCAACTGAGGACAGTAAACACAGAGGGGGTGGCAGCATGAAGCAATCAAGAGAAGTTCCCTACAGCAGACAGTTTCCATAACAAAATATTAAAATATCAGTATACCCTTTGTATAGTACATGCTGAAAATTACACTGCTGCCATCTAAAAGCCCCCCTAAAAGCTACTTGATCACATCACTAATTACCAAACAGTAATATATTAAAAGTTTTTAAACTATGTTGTTGGTTAACAAAAGCAGTTTGCAAATTCACTGATATGTGCTGTCAGGATTGGCTAAGTTCTCCTTACCACACAAAGTCTTTGCACACAGAGCAAAATGTTGGCTGACCAAAAAATGTGGCAATGAATTCATGGTTCTTAATGTAGTGTATTTTAGCCTGTTTGATGGCTCCTCTCCTCCTGTTTATAGTCACCAAGCCCTCGTCTTCTCGTATTGACTGCTTGCAATCTGTTAGGACATAACAGGCAACAAAATGAAAGAACGCTACAGATGCATGAGTAATGCTAGACAACAATTATAGTAGTGATTAGTTTAGGAAATCAATAAAACCTAAAATAAGACTAAAAGACATATAGTAATGTCAATAAACATTTTGCTTTGCATCAACAAGGTATTTTAAATTATGGATATCAATGATAAAAATACATGCAAAGAAGTGTAGGTGCGAATATCAGTAAACATAAAAAAAAAAAAATTATTTACAAGACAACAATCTTTTCAGCAGATGGTGCAGAACAACGAAGAGGAGCAAACTGCTGCTATTCACGCACTTTGAACAACAAAAGACTAAAATAAATCAAGATATTACCAAAATATTTGCAACATTTGATTATTTTCTTTACAGACCAAACCTAAATAACAAACATTATATTGAGCAGCACACTACTCTTAGCCAAAAGACAAGACAGACAGACACATTGAAAAAAACCAGCAGGACTTCCTCATTGTGAAACACATAGCTGCTCCACAGCAAAGAAACCCAGGTAGGCAGTGCAGTGACCCCTCCAATGAACAGACACAGCACCTTGCATGGTAAGAGATAGAGCTCCAACACCGCTATCCTGGACTGTACTCAGCATAATCACAACAAAGACTAAAGACCTGCTCTGTGTAACTCTGAAACGCAGTGATGTACATGGGAGGGGGAATGAGACAGAGGGAGGGAGCCAGTATAGTGCTTTAAGGGAAATAAAAAACTGCATAGTGAAGTAAAGATAGAATCACACAAGACTCACTAGTGTCATGCCTTTTTTTGTGTGCATTTTTGTATGCTTTTGATGTGTTTTCACTTTTCCTGCATTTTTTCTTGTAGAAGGAAGAGACTGGTTACTAAACATAAAACCCTGCCAAAAATGCACCAAAAAAGTCTAAGGCCAAAAATAGACTATGCTGCAGCAAAAAAGCACCTGAACCTTTTAAAAAATCCCACTGCACCATGTTGCATTGATGTGAAAGGGCACCGCAAAGGATTGTCATATACTAGCTCTTCCATGCCATGGAGTAGCCTACAAATTCAACAGTGATAAACTCTATTTAGCATTCATAGTCAAAGACTACGTAGGTTTAATAGTCCCCTGTATTTAGAGTTCCCTAAAATGTAAGAGCTTTATCTCATTTCATTACAACCACATGGCATATACGGACTTGGCAATGGTGATAAACACACACATTCTAGCCAAAGTACAATCTAACAGTTTCTAATTATTGTGCATTTTTAAGGGTGTTAGCTTTTTTAACTTCAATCTAGTCAAATTTAGATCTCCTGAATTCCACTTATTAAAGAAAACCTGCACAATCCAAATTATGGAGGTTGCTATAGCTGACTGCTTCTGAAAATGCTAGTTGTCTGATGCCAAAACTCTCAATAAATGGCAAGAAATAAACAGATCAGGAGTTCCGACTATACTCTTACTTGCTAATCTGCATAAATTTTCTGGGTTATAGATTCAGAAAGTATTAAAGGAGAAGTATGGCCAAAGATCTTTTGGCCAAACTTCTCCTGTGGGTCACAGGAGTGCACTTAGTTAGCTGCAATCCTGTAGTCCAGATTCAGCCAACAGTGGGCTGAAGACGGCTATCAAATGATGTCACAGAGCCAGTCCAGGCTCTGCAAGGATCCCGACAATCATGTTGGGATTCACCCAGATGCCTGACTTGCAGCTGGCTCAGCCCCTCAGTGTACCGATGAGAGCCTGTGCCAGCCGCTCCCACCCCCTCCACAGCCCGGTGCTCCCGTGAGCACTGGAGGAGCATAGCACAGAGCAGTGACAGTCAACAGCTCTCTGCTCACTAAAGACTAAGAACTGAGCGATCAGCAGTCATGTGGTCACTCAGTTCTCAGTCTTCGAACTGGTGGGGGATAGCTGCATCAAATAGATCCTGCAGCCACATAGGTGAATATGAATGTTTGATTCTTGTTTTTTTAATCCCGCACTTCTCTTTTAATAGGCTAAAAGAAAACAAATTCAAAGATAACCTCTACTAAGAGTGCTACAAATACTTTCAATACTTCTGAAAATCCTAGCTGTCTATCAGTTACCGGTTATTGCTTAGAATGTAACATAGGGAAACTATATCATATGTGGGGAATCCAGGTATATTACAATAAATGCAGTCTGGCTATAACCCCCTGCCAAGGTTATCTTAACCCCCTCTGTGACTATTATCACTTCTTTTCACTTTGGGGCAACCAAGATTCACAGGTTCCTGCTGTATTGTTTTCTTGACATTTTTTGTGATGGCTTGACTTATTTGTGTGGTCCAAACTGTATAAAATAGGACAATGGCTGAAATAGGGATAGAACTGGGACTTTCAGAAATGGGATATGCGGTTGACATATTTTAAATATATTTGTATCTGCCTAACAGTGAAATAGGTTTTAGACAGACTTCCACCTCTGATTTTAATACATCTAGACTTGTATACAAATATCAACATAAAGCTACATTAACCATTTTTTGGGATGGATAAATAAGGCCAACAATTTCTTGACTCCTGTACTTTGATACCGACACAAATAGCCAATACTAATGATATCAAAAGCAATGTAAGCAAATATAGGAACACAACTGTCCTAAAGACTGCAGTTGATATTGGCTATAAATCTTTCACAGGCCAGGCATAACAGGGCCTTTATTTATATGCAAAAGGCTGGTTAAGTGTCAATGGTTAGACTGGGGGGGTGCACTACCTACTTTTCCAGTAATGCAATGCTTAAGTCAGTATGTATGTCATGTCCTCTGACAACTTCATACCCAGCATTCCGCTATGTGCGAGATTCTCTGCTGAGAGAACACTGTGCTTATCTCAGAGGAGAAAGAATTGAGAGCGCAATACCATACACCACGTAGATAGCAAACATCAACGGAACACCAGAATGTAAACTGAAATATATTATATACTCCGTTCTTAAGCATAATTTACCTGTATCCTCCAGAAAATACTGCACTGACATTAGCACTTTTGCTTGGGGCTGCAGGTCCAGCTGTAAATGAAAATTATGTATGTGAAAAATGAAAACCATGTATGTAAAAATTTAGAAATGTAGAAGACAGATATATATATATATATATATACATACACACACATACATACATACACACACACTAATGACAATCACTGTTCATACTTCATCCTTACCCAAAACTCAGATTTCCCATTTCCCTTTTTGCATCGTTCAGCGAGCACAGACACCCCAACTGTGGCCTCAGAGAGTGGGTCCTCAGCCGCCTTCATTAGCACTATCTGGATAACACGGCCCTCAAAGATGTGAGCATCAAATGGGGACTTCCAGTCTGGATACATTGTGGGTTTCTTCTGTACCAAGGTCTTTCCTCTTTCTGTAATAAATACAGATTGGAATGATGAATATTTTTTTTTTGTGACCAAGAAATCACTGGTAATTTCTGTCAAACTCTAATGAACACTTTTATACATCACATGACAGAACATATAATGCTGATGTAGGAACAGGTGTCACGAGATTTGCAACTACGACTAAAAACGCAGAGTGTGCGGAGGACCGTAGTGTCAGTCATATAACCTGGGGTTGAGCAGGGAAGCAATATATCTCAGGCTCATTATTATTATTATACAGGATTTATATAGCGCCAACAGTTTGTGCAGCGCTTTACAACATGGGGGCAGACAATACAGTTACAATACAAATCAATACAGGAGGAATCAGAGGGCCCTGCTCGTTAGAGCTTACAATCTAGAAAAGGGGTGTCCAAACTTTTTTCAAAGAGGGCCAGATTTGATGAAGTGAACAAGCGTGAGTGCCGACCATTTTGCCTGACATTCTTTGGACCATTAGGCTCCAACGTTTTGGAAAAATCTGCGTTTTTTTCCGGCGTCAATAGGTGTTTTTTAAAACGTTGGCGTCAAAAAACGCCGGTTAACGCCGGTACGGCGTTAGTGAGCGTTTTGCCAATTAGCTTCAAAAACTGCCAAAACGATACAGCCTCAGAACGCACTGGTCCCGCGTTCTAGAAACAGCTCACTAACGCCGACTCCCTCTACTGCTCAAAAACGTCAGCGTTTTTAGAGCGCCATTGAATAACAGAGAGCTGCAAAAAAAGCCCAAAAATGTGGCGTCAAAAAACACCCGTGTGTATGAGGCCTTAAAATTAAATGCAAATTAACTCTTTTATGCCAAGTTTATTGCAAACGGCATACTTTTGATTTCGTCACATGGATGACAAATCTAAACAGGTGTTAAATCACTCTGCCTTTCATATCTGAAGGCCAGATGAAGAAAAAAATCCAGGAAGCTGAAATATATGTTAGGAACACTGTAAAGCACATTATATATTATTGGTAATAAAGGTTGTCTGTCAACCTTTAAGTTAAAAAAATATGAACAGGAACATAACACCAAGTATACATGTTGTGTCAAAATATACTTATAACAGATTTAGACCAACTGACATTAACTGAGATTTTACAATGTATTCATCTTAATTGAAAAAAAAAAAAAATGCCTGCACTAATGTGAATGGTGGGCCACAAGTAGTGTCTGGAGGAGTAGTGGATTAGTAGTGGATTACTTGTCTGTAGAGTAGAGATCATACTCACTTCCTCAGCTGCAGCAAGCCGAACAACTCTACAAGAGGTGCATGTTCTGCGCCTTTGTAGCTGTGTGTGGTGGAGACACAGTGCAGGCGCCGCAGGGAGAACAAACGCACGGAGAACGAACGCACCAAATCCCGCAATGTCAGAAAGATCGCGAAAACGCCGACTGAGGACGTGCAATCCCGCGATCCCAGGGGTCCGAGCGCTCGAGGGCCACAACGCAGAGATTTTGCCATAGTACATGTGGGGCCCTATAAAACTAGAACAAGGGCTGCAATTGGCCCGCGGGCCATACTTTGGACATGGCTGATCTAGAAGGGAGGGCTCATAGTGTTGTAACCCTATGCTATGCCTATTGTATGCATGGGGATCCGGGAAATCACATGGCCACACAGGAAAAAGCAATATTAAAGCGGTCAATGGACTTGGCAGCGAGCATGCACAAGTGCCCCCATGGGAAGCGCCTTCCTGTGGGGGCACTGGACAAAGAGAAGAAGAGGTCTGGGGACACTCTGTGCAATTCCATTGCAAAGAGCAGGGAAGTATAGAGATGTTTGTTATTTTAACCACTTGCCGACCAGCAACATACCCGGTACATTGCTAGATTTCAAGTGACTATACCGAGTAGATGCCTGCAGCGCTAGGCATCATCCCGATACAGTTCTTTTGAGCTGGCGGTTGGCTCACTTGTAAAAGCAATCCTACCTAGCAGCCTACTAGCCGCTGAACTGTTTTTCCTGGCTTCCACAGCTGTACCGGGATCTCCTGTCCTAACGGGAGTCCCAATCAACCAGCTAGCGCTTCCGCCGACTGATCATAGATCCCAGCAATGAGTTACTATGATATAGTAACTCGGAAGTGATGACATCACATCACTTCCAGTTTACCCAGAGGTGAAAGGCGCCATTTTTAAAAGTCCAAAGCATTTGATCGCACCGATCTTGATGTATTCAAATGCTTTTAAGGGCAGAGGAGTGATTTAGGGTCTTATAGACCTTGGATCTCCATAAAGAGTACCTGTTACATGCTTATTGCTGACACAAGGGATGTTTACATTTTTTGTCACAGCAATAAAAGTGATAAAAAAAAATATTTCAAGCAGCAGGGTAAAAAAACAAAAACAAAAGAAAAACCAAAAATCACAAAATATGTTCTTTTCAGGTCTCAGAGTTAAAGTGATAATAAAGGCTCATGTTTTTTTAGTTAAAAATAACAAACATGTTATACTTATCTGCTCTGTGCAGTGGTTTTGTAGCCCAGATCCTCCTCTCCTAGGGTCCCTCTTCGGCATTCCTAGCCCCCCCCCCTCCTGTTGAGTGTCCCCATAGCAAGCGGCTTGCTATGGGGGCACCCGGACCGAGCCACAGCTCCCTGTGTCCATTCACACATGGAGCCACGGCTTGGCCCCACCCCCTCCACTCCATCTCCTCAATGGCTTAGTGGCTGTGATTGACAGTAACTGGAACCAATGGCTCCAGCTGCTGCCAATAGCCAATCATGAGTGCTAATCCCTGGAGAGGCAAGGCTGTAGTGGACATTGCTGAATCGAGAGGGGGCTCAGGTATGCATTGGTGCATTGGGAGGGGGGGCTGCTGCACACAGGTTTTTACCTTCATGCTTACATGTATGAAGGTAAAAAAACTTTATGCCTTTACAACAACTTTACCTGGGCCAGGCCCCAGATTATGCCTTTGGACCCTGATGCAGAAGCTCTGGTTGATCCATCTGTGCCTATTCAATGGGTTTCATCCTTTAAATATTTGAGTGTCCAATTCACTACCACACCTCCAACCTTTATTGGTACAAATGCAGGGTAGGTTACGCGCATGGAGTATTTTACTACTGTTCCTTACAGGGAAGAGGCAATTTTATTAAATATATATATATATATTTATTAAATATAGAAATATATTGTACACAATTCACTGGTTTAAGCATCATCATTCCCCAACTAACCTGGCTACAAGGAGGGTTTACTTTACCTAACTCTATTAAATACTTCCTGGCTGGGCGATTAACACATGCACATAATTGGCTCAGCTTACAGACAGATAATGCAGCTTATTGGGTTTTTATGAAGCCTTACAACCTGCTCCTTAGAGGTGTGAAGGCACCATACAACGTCACCCTAACCATGTGCAATATAATTGGTGCCTGGAGGCACTCCCATACATTAATGGGCATCTCTAAAGCTCTATAAAGTAACTTATTTGAGATGAGACTGTCTAGCAAAGTGTTTGGATAGTTCCCAAACTACTTATAGCGTTTTTTACCCCAACATTTCATATTCCTGATATGTGCCTGCTGTACCACGTACTTGTATGGGAAGATATCCTGTTCTCTTTGTACTGCTTCCTTTGTGTGAAACCCCTGGTGTTCCTGCTAGTCCCTCTGCTTTCCTATTAAACTGACCACACTAAACAGGAGAACACACTGTGGTCAGTTCTCTAGTTATGCTGGGAGCTCAACCTGTTCCCCTCCAATGACCCCCCCATACAGCCATTCACTGGAAAGCGCAGTGTGCTGCTGCTTCTCCTCCACCAGCTCTTATGCAGCTGAGAACAGAGGGAACCTGATCATGTATAAAAAAGGGAAAAAAAGGTATTGATAATTTTTTTATCTGTACACCAAATGTGTTCCCTTTCATTGTGGTTTTAGATTGAATTTTACAAGGTGATCATTTACAGTCACTTTAATGCACTGTAGTTTTGGGTGCTTAACCAGTTGCCGATCGCCCGCCGTGGCTTGACGGCGGCAACATGGCTCTCCTGGGTGAACCACCGTCACGTGACGGCGGCCGCAGGAGTGAGGATCATGGGCACACTCACTGTGTAGCGGGGGAGCCAGGGAGCAGGTAGCGCAGACTCAATGTCCGCCGGTTAGCTAAGTTCGCTCCCCCGCAGTGACAGAACGGGGACCACTAATGTAAACAAGCGGATCCCCGTTCTGACAGAGGAGAAGGAGTGTGATCTTATGCTCCCTGTATATGGGAGCAGCGATCACTCTCCTCCCCCAGTCAGCCCAGCCCCCATACAGTTAGAAACACACAGCAGTGAACACATTTAACCCTTCATTCACCCCCTAGTGTTAACCCCTTCCCTGCCAGGTGACATTTACACAGTAATCAGTGCATTTTTATAGCACTGATCACTATATAAAAATGCCAAAGTTCCCAAAAAAGTGTCTGACATGTCCGCCGCAATGCCGCTAAAAGAATCGCAGATCGCCGTCATTACTAGTAAAAAAAAAAAAAAACAAAAAAAAAAACATAACCCCATAAGTGAATTCTCATCATTTGTAAACGCGGCAACTTTTGCGCAAAACAATCAATATACGCAGATTGCGATTTTTTTACCAAAAATATGAGGAAGTATATAGATCGGCCTAAACTGATGAATAAATTTGTTTTTTTTATGGATATGTATTATAGCAAAAAGTAAGAAATATTGTTTTTTTTTCAAAATTGCCACTCTGTTTATAGCGTAAAAAATAAAACCTCAGAGGTGATCAAATACCACCAAAAGAAAGCTCTATTTGTGAGGAAAAAAGGACTTCAATTTTATTTAGGTACAACGTTGCACGACCGTGCAATTGTCCGTTAAAGCGACCCAGTGCTGAATCGCAAAACGTGCTCTGGTCAGGAAGGGGTTAAATCCTTCTGGGGCTGAAGTGGTCAACTGGTCATTCTAGTCTTGCCTGATTTGTGGCATGGTGGTACAGCAGGGCAGTGTGGGGTCTGCACAAATGGATTACATTACCTATAGGGCAGACAGCCAAAGGGATTACAGTTTTTTTTTTTACTTTTCCCTGTATATGCATATGCTTCTACTGTATATTCTATGGTAAGCTGCAAAGCTTCCTGTTTATGGATTGTCTCCATACATGTGATGAGCATTGTTAACCTTTTTGTGCTTTAAAACATATTAAATTTAAATATAGTAGTTGGGACGTGGATTGTGCACCTTTTAATTGTATGTTCTTGTCAACCAATGAAGCGTTAATAAAAAGAATTTAAAAAGTACACATAGATACCCAAATTTTACAACATTTTACATTTAATTTTTTTGTAATTAAGGGTTGGAGATAAAACGACATATGCTTTAGAGGTGTCAAATCAGTCAAACTTTCTTGTCAAAAATGTTCTACCCCGAAGGCCCAGCTTGTTAAAGTGATACTAAACACAGTTTCATTTATGATGATGGCACTGTAGTTATTTTAATAAAAAAAAACATTCAAATACCTTTTTCCTAATAGATAAACAGTTGTTACAAGCCTGTTTGCAGGGAAACATAAGCAGGAGGAGGTCCTAGTCCTCTGCTGCTGCTAATGTTCAAAATAATAAAAACAGCCTTTGGAATACAGAGTAAATATAAAGATCAATAAACGGTTATAAATTGGCCTACATATATACATTCGAAATCAAATCTTTATTATTTCATGGAAATAACATGGTGTAGGTGAATTTCTGTCAGTCACGTGGTGTGGGCGGATTTGTCGGTCACAGGCTGTGTCATGGCCCTCTAGCCTGTGTGTTAGAAAAAGACAGAGGCAAAGCCACCATTAATCTACATGTGATGTGCAGCCCCCATTGTGTTTAGCAGGTTAGTGGGCATGGAGTAGGAGGGAGGGAGTGGGCTGTCATTTACCACTGGGTATATGCCCTCATGTGTCCTATATAGTCACATGGGCTTCTCAGATGTGATAGGGAGGAAATGCTCAGCCTAGAATCTCACTGGAAACTGGAGCATGTGCAGAGTTGCCACCACAGCTGCAAAATCCCTAGCCGATTTGGGGACATAAACAGAAGGTGGAGAAAGAGAACAGCAGGATTAATCAGGTTATTGGCAGAATACAGAAAACGAATCTCATAGCAACTGCGAGCGAGTATGAACAGCAGGTAATACAGCATTCAATGATAGTTTATGATGTGGACTTAGTGACACCTTAAATAGGTCTAGTTGCATGTATCCTCATTTCTAGATTTATTCTGCAGCTGGATTTTCCAAAAAAAAAAAAAAGCATGTTTCCTTGCTAATCTCTCTCTTCTAGCCACCTGGAACCAACGTACGTAGCCCAAACTCTAGTGAAAAAGAAAAAAAAAAAAAAAGCAGTGCCCCCCAGGAGCAGTGTTAAGCCAACTGACTCGCTGTCAAGAATTATCTAAATGTTTCTCCGCAACAAGAATGATTAGATCAGCTGTTTTACTGTACCCAATAGAGTCTAGGTTTCATTGACACTGTCAGAAAGTGGTAAATAATCTCCTTTACTGTGGCACAATGACAATAAAAATCTCAAGGAACTTTAACCACCCCACATTTCCCAACATTAAAAAGATACTGTAAATAACAACTCCTGCCACAACACATATAGCAAGACCTAAACATTTTTTGGGAGAAAAACTTTGGGTTTACTGTCACGACATGCCTGGTGGCCACAATAAATGATATTTCGCTTACCTGTACTGAGGGATTCCTTCACCTTCACTGCACAGAATGGCTGGCAAGGTTCTGGCTGAGCTGGCATTGAGCCCAACTCAAATGAGTTGAAGGAAATCCGCAGGAAAGGAGCCATGGTGCAACCTGAAATAGAAAAGAGCTTGTTTTACTTTGTGGATAACTTTTTCAAAATGTTATTTTTTCACATTTCCACTTTGCCCTTTAAAGTGACACCAAACTCTGATTTAAGTAGAAAACAACTATCCAAGTATGTATTCTTAAAGTGATATTTAAGGCAGGTTCTACTTACCTGCTCTGTGCAGTGGTTTTGCACAGAGCAGCCCTGATCCTCCTCGTCTTGGGTCCCCTGCCAGAGCTCTTGGCCCCTCCTTCTGGCCAAGTGCCCCTAGAGCAAACAGCTTGCTGTGGGGGCACCCAAGTAGGCTTGCTTCTGAGCTTCTGCTCTGTGTGTCCATTCAAACAGAGCTGTGGCTTGGCCACCCCCTTGCTCTTCTCATTGGCTCACTGGCTGTGATTGAAAGCAGCGGGAGCCAATGGCTCCCGCTGCTGTCCCAGCGAATGAGGAGGCTCTTGTGCGCATCACTGGATCACGATGGGGCTCAGGTAAGTATTTGGGAGGGCGTCTACTGCTGCATACAGAAGTTTTTTTTACGGTCATGCATAGAAAATATATGAAGGTAAAAAACCTTGAGCTTTAGAACCACTTTCCATTTAGAAATGCACTTTCTATTGCTCACAGCCTCCTACAAATCACTTTCTGTTGTGGTTTGGCTTCCTGTTGGGAGGATGGGAATGTCCGTTCTTTATAGTCACACTGTATGTAGAAACATAGCCACCATCTCTTGCTTGCTCCCAAGATGGAATAGGGACCATAGTTCACATTCCCAAGTCTATCTCAGGAGCAAGCAAGGGAGGGTGGCCACATTCCTATATGAATACATTTATTCATCCCCTAAGGAGGAAGTCAGATCACATCTGCAAAAAAGAAAAAAGAAAAAAAAAAAGAATTTGGATATTGGGAAGAGGCTTAAAGCAAAATAAGGTACATGAATAAGTTTTTTGTTTTTAAAGTTCAATGTCAATTTAGGCAGACACCGGAAAATGTTTCACACCCCTCTAGTCTGACAGAGTAAGAGCAATAGTGCATCAGGTGAATGACACAGGATGAGAAAAGGTTTACTCTGGACAGAGTCCTAATGGAGAGATGAACGTCTGTGTTAAATCTTCAAGGGAAAAAAAACATTCATTGTTTATATTACAGCTACATAAACAGAACAGTAAAAGCCAAAAAAGCATTTACCCACATTATCACTTGCAAATCACAGGTTTATCGTAAGACTGAGTATGGACCATACCCAGGGTTTAAAGCGGAATTCCAGAATGCAACAAATTGAACAGTAAATAGCCTTAAAGTGGATGTAAACCCGAAAAAAAAAAAAGTAATAATTCTGCCTGGTAGAGTATAGCATGTCATGTCATCTGTGTCCAGTTTTGCCACAAAGTTAATCCAACTGTGAGTAATGACCTTATCTTATCTTTTTTCAGGAAGAGAAAGTCTGACTAACAGGAAAATACACAGACGCATCAGCCCCATGCTCTGAGTGACAAGCAATTTGCTTATCTCCTTCTTGGAGCAGAGAAAGTTTTACACTCCCCTCCCTCCTCAATCTCTCAGTACAGAGTTGGGTGGGGAGGCTTGTGACATCACAACTCCACCCACTGAGTTCCAGCAAACAAAGCCACCCACGGATTTCAGTGTTTTACACAAGTGCTTACAGGAAGGACATTTGCAAGGTAGGGATACATGCAGGAGGCTTGCGCATGAGTGTGTATATATATATATATATATATATATATATATACACATATACATACACACACACATACATATACACACACACACACACACATTAAGACTGTGCCATTCGTTTATACTGGGTGGGTAGTGGGTTTACATCCATTTTAAATTCAAGTTCTAGGCAGATATAAAAAACACAAATGAATGCTGCTATGTATTCATTAAAACATTCTTTATTTTTATTTTTTTAATGAAAGCAATGTAAGCATCTGCAATTAACTTGATGTCAGCCTTTTGCAGTCCCTGTACAGAAGAGCTCAGACTGGGGTAGGGAGAAGCAGCACAAGGAGTCAAATAATGTGCTGCAGTGCAAGGTGCAAGGTGCATGCTGCTCTGAAAGAGAAAGCAGAGTGACAGAGAAATGATCTCTGCTGGTCCTCTGTTCACTGTCC
>BLSH010181921.1:492380-508098 GCA_018402905.1 Glandirana rugosa
GTCCAACTGAGGGGGCGGGGAAGTTGGAGACGTCGTTACGACCGTCGTGAGTATGCAGATAAAGGGTTTCTGTTGGAGACCAATACTGCGACTTGTACACGTAAATTGAAGAAACCAGCTGGTACCGCTCCGGACAAGACTCACCTTGGATAGGACAATTTTGCGACATACCAGAACCGGTGGTTCGACGTCGAGTCAAAGTCCCAGAACCGTTAGAAGAATATCGGATCCGGTCCCCACCCGTTGGACACCGAGAGGTCGACAACATCTTGATGTAAAGGGTAGTACGAAGACCCTGTGTAAGTTAAATGCACATGTTCAGCGTCATAACCAGAGGTTGTCTTTGGGAAATAGACGTATGAGTGCTGCCAGCATTGCTGCAGAGGTTGAAGGGGCGGGGGAGTCAACCTGTCAGTGCTCAGACCATACACACCATACACTGCATCAAATTGGTCTGCATGGCTGTCATCCCAGAAGGAAACCTCTTCTAAAGATGATGCACAAGAAAGCCCGCAAACAGTTTCCTGAAGACAAGCAGACTAAGGACACGGATTACTGGAACCATGTTCTATGGTCTGATAAGTCCAAGATAAACTTATTTGGTTCAAATGGTGTTAAGCGTATGTGGCAGCAACCAGATGAGGAGTACAAAGACAAGTGCGTCTTGCCTACAGTCAAGCATGGTGGTGGGCGTGTCATGGTCTGGGGCTGCATGAGTGCTGCTGGCACTGGGGAGCTACAGTTCATTGAGGGAACCATGAATGCCAACATGTACTGTGACATACCGAAGCAGAACATGATCCCCTCCCTTCAGAGACTGGGCCGCAGAGCAGTATTCCAACATGATAAGGCCCCCAAACACACCTCCAAGACGACCACTGCCTTGCTAAAGAAGCTGAGAGTAAATGTGATGGACTGGCCAAGCATGTCTCCAGATCTAAATCCTATTGAGCGTCTGTGGGGCATCCTCAAAACGGAAGGTGGAGGAGCGCAAGGTCTCTAACATCCACCAGCTCCATGATGTTGTCATGCAAGAGTGGAAGAGGACTCCAGTGGCAACCTGTGAAGCTCTGGTGAACTCCATGGCCAAGAGGGTTAAGGCAGTGCTGGAAAATAATGGTGACACTTTGGGCACATTTTGGACATTTTCACTTAGGGGTGTACTCCCTTTTGTTGCCAGCGGTTTAGACAGTAATGGCTATGTGTTAAGTTACTTTGAAGGGACAGCAAATTTACACTGTTATACAAGCTCTACACTCACTACTTTTCATTGTAGCAAAGTGTAATTTCTTGAGTGTTGTCACATGAAAAGATATAATAAAATATTTACAAAAAATGTGAGGGGTGTACTCACTTTTGTGAGATACTTTATCCGCAGCAGGTCCGGTGCGTTTTGCACAAAAACGCTGTGTCTTTTGGTCCATTTCATGTCTGACTTCAGCCCAAAATTCAGGAAGAAATCGGACCTGAAATGGTAAACCAGGATGCACCGGACCCCTGCTGTGAGCCGAATGCGACTCATATGTGAACCCAGCCTTAAGGTTGAACTGAAGCCACATTTTTGTTTTTGAATATGTTGGATAGAGTATAGAAGGGTTATAACCGTTCAGTTTTTGTTGCCAGTGGAGAGATTTCCTTTCATTTCCTGTTCCATAGCAAGTGAAGGGAAGTCCCGTCAAGTGAGGGAATACCGGGGGTCACCAGAACTAGTATCCCCATTGGAAGATTTCCCCTCTATTACTGCTCTAGCAAAAACACCAAAATTTTCTTACCCGATCACTCTTAGTAAATATGTTAAACAAGACAAATAGAGGAGGCGCATCTCCTTAACGTCAGCATAACCCTAACCCCTAACAGGGGTTCTAATCCAGCTCCCCATTCCCATTTCCAAAATGAAAAATGTTTTGCCTTTAGCCTGGGTTCACATTGACAGCGGGAATGAAATCATGCGAGTTCAGCTGAACTCACACAATTTCATTTCCGCATGTCAGTCCCGACTTCGGGGGCAATTTCAGAGAAATCTGTGCTGCTTGCTGCACAGATGTCTAACGAAAACGCACACCAAAGTCGCCAAAAGTAGTACAGAAACTACTTTTGGGAATCGGTGTGGTGCCGCAAATGCGGCATCGCACCGATTTGGACGGTGCCATTGCTGGCAATTGCCAACGATTTGGCATGCCAAAACGCATGCTAAATCGCTCCAATGTGAACCTAGGCTTAGGTATACTTTAAGCCCTAGACAAAACACAGTCAGGCTGTATAAACCCACATTGGAGTGGTTTTATTTTATTTTTATACTGTATTTTGTTTTCTGCAGTTCAGGATAAAATACACAGTCCCTGCGCTGTACTCCAGTCAACAGTTTTACTCACATTGCATGAGCACTGGGCCCGCAGCAGATCTGCGCTGCTGCTCTCTGTCACCCACATTTAGGCCTCATACACAGGGACGTTTCTTAAAAAAATAAACAAAACGTCGGGCCCGACGTCAAGGAAAAAAAATCTGCATTTTTCGGCGTTATGCATCGGCATTAGTGAGTGTCGGCGTCAATAGGCGTTTTTTAAAAAAACATCCCTCTGCTATTTTTCAAACTAAAAACATTGGCGTCAAAAAACGCCGGTACAATATTAGTTGGCGTTTTGCGGCGTCGGCATCAAAAAATGCCAAAACGTTACAGCCTCAGAACGCGCTGGCTGTGGGTTCTAGTTTCAGCTCACTAACGCAGAAGCCATCTACAGCTCAAAAACGTTGGCGTTTTTATGGGGCTATTAACTAACATGGAGAGCTGCAAAAAACGCCAGAAAACGCCGGCGTCAAAAAACGTCCGTGTGTATGAGGCCTAATTACTCTTCATGCACCCTGTTTTACAGTGATAAAAGAGAACGTTTTGATTAAGCTTTAATTATTGCAGGCAAGCTTCAGGACTTGCATAGATGTCATAATTTTTCATACATATATATATATCATGCGTAATCATAAAGGACTGAAGGGAATGCCAACCTATATATAGTCAGGGTCACTTGAGGACAAACTGAAGCATCCTGTCTGCAACCTCCACCCAATCCAATTAGAAGATACTGATTTTGATGGCTGAGTTTATTGCGAATGTGAGCAAACTATGTCTTGCTTTAACTAGTGCTATTTGCAGTTTACTGACCAAAGTTTTACCAGGTTTATATTATCCAGAGAAAACCTGTAGTAACATGACAAGCAATAATCCTAGTCAGTTCTTTGCTCTCTACTGCCATCTACAGATCAGACTGGTCTACTTATTCTTTTGTCATTGTAATATAATGGTTGTTAGGTCAACAATCACTGTTTGCTTTTTGGGCTTTTATTTGTTATTGTGTTCTGTACACAAAGAGTGAAACCAAAGCCCAGATGCAGCAATGAACTACTTTATTAGCCACCGTGCTTCTTCCTTACAAACTGATATTTGTTATGAAAAAGCGAAAGGAAATATGGAATTCACAATTCAAACTTTTTTAGTGGAGTTGTAAATACATAATTTCCAGCAGCCAATTTATGAGAAGTAAATGGAGTATGTAAGTGCTGACAGCAACCGCACTTTTTGCACAACAGAGCAGATTTCCTGCAATCTAAAGCTGCAGAAGCTCTCTGCTGCCCTCTGCATCTTATTTCCATCCACAGCCTGCAACGTGTCTGCATTCTTCCTTTTTTCTCCGTCATAGCTGTGGAATGCGTTGGTGTCGTTAAAAGGAAAGAAAATTCAGTTTGTACAGTATCTCACAAAAGTGAGTACACCCTCACATTTTTGTAAATATTTTAATCTTTTCATGTGACAACACTGAAGAAGTGACACTTTGCTACAATGTAAAGTAGTGAGTGTACAGCTTGTATAACAGTGTAAATTTGCTGTCCCCTCAAAATTACCCAACACACAGCCATTAATGTCTAAACCTCTGGCAACAAGTGAGCACACCCCAGAGTGAAAATGTCAGAATTGGGTCCAAGTAGCCATTTACCCTCCTCTGTGTCATGTGACTCATTAGGGTTACAAGGACTGGGTGAATGGGGAGCAGGTGTGTTAAATTTGGTGTTCTCTCTCTCTCTCTCTCTCTCTCATACTGGTCACTGGAAATTCAACATGGCACCTTGTGGCAAAAAACTGAAGACCTGAAAAAAAAATTGTTGCTCTACATAAACATGGGCTAGGCTATACAGAGATTACCAAGACCCTAAAACTGAGTTGCAGCACGGTGGCCAAGACCATACAGCGGTTTACCAGGACAGGTTCCACTCAGAAAGGCCTCGCCATGGTCAACCAAAGAAGTTGAGTGCATGTGCTCAGCGTCATATCCAGAGGTTGTCTTTGGGAAATAGACGTATGAGTGATGCCAGCATTGCTGCAGAGGTTGAAGGGTTGGGGGGGTCAGCCTGTCAGTGCTCAGACCATACGCCATACACTGCATCAAATTGGTCTGCATGGCTGTCATCCCAGAAGGAAGCCTTCCCTAAAGATGATGCACAAGAAAGCCTGCAGTTTGCTGAAGACAAGCAGACTAAGGACATGGATTACTGGAGCCATGTCCTGTGGTCTGATGAGACCAAGATAAACTTATTTGGTTCAGATGCTGTCAAACGTGTGTGGCAGCAACCAGTTGATGAGTACAAAGACAAATGTGTCTTACCTACAGTCAAGCATAGTGGTGGGAGTGTCATGGTCTAGGGCTGCATGAGTGCTGCCAGCACTGGAGAGCTACAGTTCACAGAGAATCGTGAATGCCAACATGTACTGTGACATATTGAAGCAGAGCATGATCCCCTCCCTTCGGAGACTGGGCCGCAGGTCAGTATACCAACATGATAACGACCCCAAACACACCTTCAAGACGACCACTGCCTTGCTAAAGAAGCTGAGGGTAAAGGTGACGGACTGGCCAAGTATGTCTCTAGACCTAACCATCTGTGGAGCATCCTCAAACGGAAGGTGGAGGAGCGCAAGGTCTCTAACATCCACCAGCTCCGTGATGTCATCATGGAGGAGTGGAAGAGGACTCCAGTGGCAACCTGTGAAGCTCTGGTGAACTCCAAGCCCAAGAGGGTTAAGGCAGTGCTGGAAAATAATAGCGGCCACACAAAATATTGACACTTTGTACTTTATACTGTTTGTGCACAGAATGCACTCTTAAATTGAATGTCCTGCAAATATTGTCTGACTGTTTTTCCCAGAGCTTTTTCTCTTATGTCTGCGGTTACAGCAGGCATACCCTCCCAATCAGTAAGGTTGTAGGCTTTTTTCCTTGTTGAAATAAGTAAAGCCTTAGATTACTGTAAGCATATGATGGCATAAACTAATTGTGACCACTATACAGAGAAATGGAATTGCAGGGATGTCTTGTAGCCATTTCGATGCTAATCCTGACAAAGTAGTTATCTACAAAACGCGTTAACCACAATCTGTTACTTGTTAAACAGGACACGCCATATAATGCCAAAATACAAGTGGTCTTTGTAGTGTGTAAAAAAAAAAACCCATAAAATAAATAATAATATTGTATTGTGCACCACATACTTTCATAGATTATTAAATCTGGATTTTTTTTTTCCACGCAAATAATTTGTCCTGCTGTCCTAGAAAGTTCCTAGTTTTTTTTTTTTTTGCTTTAATCATTTTCATTTCCCAACCTGTAAAAATAAAACAAAACTGACACATGCACTCTGACTTAACCAGGGTTGCCCCGTCGTTTGACTGTAAAATAAAGCACATAGGCTGTTTTTCCAAGGATCCTCCCAGTTATCTTATCACCTTCTTGTTTGGTCTAGGAAAGTTATTATTCCATTAGAAAAAGGTGAACACTGCGCACGCTGCACACTGAACCATAGAAACATCCAATACAATACCAGAGGCATCAAAGCAGCACAATACTAATGATCAGTCCAGCCATAGGGGTTTATTTACTAAAGCTAGAGTGTGTAAAATCAGGCTCACTTCTGCATAGAAACCAATCAGCTTCCAGGTTTTATTGCCCAAAACTTAATTAAACAAGCTGAGGTTAGAAGACGATTGGTTTCTATGAAGAAGCGAGTCCGATTTTGCACTCTCCAGCTTTAGTAAATAAACCCCATAGTGTCTGTTACAAAGAAGCTAATAGGTTAATAAATGTGTGTAAACAAAATGTCCTACACATGTTGCCACCTTTTTACTTAAAATGTATTTAAACTAAAAAATAAAATGAATATATTATAAATATATGAATTATGTTGCAATTTGCTAGTACTTCAATGTGGTGGCTGCTTTAATTTTTTTTTAGGCTTTTTTTCTTTTTGGTTTTGAGGTTTGTAGCCTGGAAAAAGAGAACAAATGCAGCCGCCACATCTTAGGACAGGTTGCAACATAATACATTTTTGTTTTTGAATTTATTTACACCCTTTTCACACATGCTAAACGTCAGCCTGTTGGTTTTGCAGGTCAACCTGATCAGGAGCTTAATGCAAATCATGCAACTCCATTATTTCCAAGTTTGCAAGGAGCGGGAGTTTCCAAGTCCTGAAAAAAAAATGGAAAAGGTCTGTGCCCCTTTCTGTTTTTTTTTTAACCTAAATGTGATGGACCAGAGTTAGTCTGATGTAAATTGATGCACATTCATCTTTATCACGCCACCCATAGATACAACCTAGGTCTATAAAGCTTCTGTTTGTAAATGCAGAAGATGCTGAAGTGGCACGGATGTCATAAAATTGACAACCGTCCTGTTCTGCTCTGATTCAGCATGAGATCTGTTCACAGATGCCCAGCTGATCGAACTGGAAGGCGCCTGTATGAAAAGCACCCAAGTGAAACCTCATCTCTGCTTAAAAAATCAGATCTTCAAAACAAAAAAAAAATCTGCTCCTGATGCCTCCTAGCGATGCATGTCAGGTATCCCAGGGGGCATTGGTCTCCATACAGTGGCTGGAGGAGGACGAACCTGGGGAACATTCTCATGAAACCGTCTGCAAAAACCCAGAAGAGACAGCTGGTTACTGATTACATCGGAGAGAAAGGATGGCAGCAGATTAGAGCAGGACAACTCTGGATTCACTGGGCGTTTGAGTAGATTTGAGGATAACCATAAAAAGGGAAGAGGAGGTTAAAAAGAAAACTCAACATGGGGAGGGAAGATGAAGGAGTTGTTTAAGTACCTCTTTAAAAAGTCAGTACATAACTGAGGTCTGAAATTCAACCTTTGCTTACATTCTTGACTTCCAATTCTATTCTTCACTTTCAATGACTGAGGGTATGATCATGGGGTGGCAGAGTCTTATTTTTGGTATAGTTGCATTATTAGTGGTGGTGAAGACATTCTAGGGCGCCACAGTGGTGTAGTGGTTAGCAGTTTCGCCTGGCAGCAAAAGGGTGGCCAATTCGAATCTCAACCACGACACTACCTGCCTGGAGTTTGCATGTTCTCTCTGTGCCAGCGTGGGTTTCCTCTGGGTACTCCGGTTTCCTCCCACACTCCAAAGACATGCTGGTAGGTTAATTAGATCCTGTCTAAATTGTCCATAGTATGTGTATGTACAGTATCTCACAATAGTTAGTACACCCCTCACATTTTTGTAATTATGTTATCGTTTCATGTGACAACACCGACGAAATGACACTTCGCTACAATGTAAAGTAGTGAGTGTACAGCTTGTATAACAGTGTAAATTTGCTGTCCCCTCAAAATAACTCAACACAGCCATTAATGTCTAAACCGCTGGCAACAAAAGTGGGTACACCCCTAATGAAAAAGTCCAAATTGGGCCCAAAGTGTCAATATTTTGTGTGGCCACCATTATTTTCCAGCACTGCCTTAACCCTCTTGGGTATGGAGTTCACCAGAGCTTTACAGGTTGTCACAGGAGTCCTTTTTCACTCCTCCATGATGAAATCATGGAGCTGGTGGATGTTAGAGACCTTGCGCTCCTCCCCCTTCCATTTGAGGATGCCCCACAGATGCTTAATAGGGTTTAGGTCTGGAGACATGCTTGGCCAGTCCATCACCTTTACCCTCAGCTTCTTTAGCAAGGCAGTGGTCATCTTGGAGGTGCGTTTGGCATTGTTTCTCATGTTGGAATACTGCCCTGTAGCCCAGTCTCTGAAGGGAGGGGATCATGCTCTGCTTCAGTATATCACAGTATATGTTGGCATTCATGGTTCCCTCAATGAACTGTAGCTCCCCAGTGCCGGCAGCAATCATGCAGCCCCAGACTTTGACACTCCCACCACCATGCTTGACTGTAGGCAAGATGTACTTTGTACTCATCTGGTTGCCGCAACACACGCTTGACACCATCTGAAGCAAATACGTTTATCTTGGTCTCATCAGACCATAGGACATGGTTCCAGTAATCCATGTCCTTAGTCTGCTTGTCTTCAGCAAACTGTTTGCGGGCTTTGTGCATCATCTTTAGAAGAGTCTTCCTTCTGGGACAACAGCTATGCAGACCAATTTGATGCAGTGTGCGGCGTACGGTCTGAGCACCAACAGGCTGACCACCCCCCCACCCCTTCAACCTCTGCAACAATGCCAGCAGCACTCATACATCTATTTCCCAAAGACACTGAACATGTGCATTTAACTTCTTTGGTCGACCATGGCGAGGCCTGTTCTGAGTGGAACCTGTCCTGTTAAACCACTGTATGGTGTTGGCCACTGTGCTGCAGCTCAGTTTCAGGGTTTTGGCAAGCTTCCTATAGCCTAGGCCATCTTTATGTAGAGCAGCAATTCTTTTTTTTTCAGATCCTCAGAGTTCTTGCCATGAGGTGCCATGTTCAACTTCCAGTGACCAGTATCAGAGAGTGAGAGCGAAATTTAACACCTGCTCCCCATTCACACCTGAGACCTCGGAACACTAACAAATCACATGACACCGGGGAGGGAAAATCGATAATTAGGCCCAATTTGGACATTTTTACTCAGGGGTGTGCTCACTTTTGTTGCCAGCGGTTTAGACATTAACGGCTGTGTGTTCAGATATTTTGAGGGGACAGCAAAATGACACTGTTATACAAGATGTGCACTCACTACTTTACATTGTAGCAAAGTGTCCTTTCATCAGTGTTGTCACATGAAAAGATATAATAAAATATTTACAAAAATGTGAGGTGTGTACTCACTTTTGTGAGATACTGTATGAATGGGAGTTAGGGACCTTCAATTGTAAGCTCCTTGAGGGTAGGGACCGATGTGAATGTATAATATATATATGTAAAGCGCTGTGTAAATTAACGGCACTATACAAGTACCTGAAATAAATGAAGCAAAATAAATATGAGGTTTCTTCCAGCCCCAGTAGAAATCCACTGGTATTTTTTGTGCATATGCACTGCCTGTCTTATATTAAATATAAAAAGAATACGATTTTTTGATTACTCTAAAGTATGCACAAATCTGACGAGACAGTAGGAGGAATGTGATAAAGCTGCTGCACCACTTTTCTGGCGTTAATCCCACTTGTTAATGTATTGCGCCTCATTCATGAAACATATGCAACACTTTAGGTTCTGACAGTGACCATGCACCAAATTGAGGTTATTTCTAAAATGTGCCACTTTTACATTGTGGTGCAATGGATGCGCCAAATTCAAAATAAAATAGTTTGAATTCTACGAAAGTGGAGCTGATTAAGACCAACTCTCTTTTGGTGTACCTAGAGAGAAACTGGTACAGATAGATTTTGCAAAAGACACAAGTCCATCTAGTTTAACCAAAGTGTGTCTCTCATGCATTCTAAAAGTGATGCAGTATGCACCAAATTCAAGTTCTAGACAGGAACATGAATTTTCCGCATGCTGCACAACTTTTAGAACGCATGAGAGAAACTTTCACAATATCTGTCTGCACAAGTGCTTATGAATTCCAGGGAGCGAGTCTGCCCATTTGCACTTACCATTCAGGTGGCAGTATCTGGTTAAGGGCCGGTGTTAACAGGCTTTGGGCTTGTGCCGATTGCACCAGTTTGACAATAGTTTGAGGCGCTTCGGAGTTCATTCAAGATTTTTGAACAGGTTCATTTGATCTGCATGTTAACTGCTTCTGGCCCTGCTTCAAGTGGGTTCTATAGACTTGTATGGGAATGCAAAAAACATCTGAGGCGAACAAATGCCCACTGACACAGGCCTTTAACTGCTGGAAAACCAGACCATACATTATACAATTCTCTTGTTGAATTTCCTTTAGATTTACCTTCAACTATGTAGTGCAAGGTATTGCCTGATTGCATACAAATAGAAAGTGTTTAGACTTGATCTCATATAATATGGTTTTGGTAACTCTTCTAAAGGAAGATTGTACAAGAGAATTAAGAAAATTGTATAATGTATGGCCAGCCTTAGGAGAGGAAGAATACTGCTGGGAACACTGCTGGGAGACTACTGGTAGAGAAAAAACTGCTCTCGCTAGGGGAAACCACATGCATCCACGCCTTCAGATTGCTCAGACTGATGACTATTAATGACTTCATAGATCAGTTTTAATGACAGCGGTTTTGCAGTAGACCAAAGGCCCCTTTACAGGCTATTCATAATGTTGAGTATGTTGACAGCGAGCTACATTTTTTGCATGTTGTACTAAACCCTACATATGGAGACTTGATTTGTTTTTGAATTGAAACTCCAGAAGTGATTGGCACCATAAAAGATCAAACTGCTATATAGTTTTTATGTAAAACAACTGCTACCAAAGGACCTGTATACATGAGCTATTGTGTGCATCATAATTGCTTTTCTCCCCATAGCCCATGCAAGTCAACAGGAATGCAAAGGCAGCCTAAGGCCTCATTTACACTGCTGCTGGTAAAATGGAAGTTTAGAGGCATTTGGGTGTTTTTTTCAGCTGCCCCTGAACTCTTCTCTATGTTATCTTATCAATACATTTACACAGGGTCGTTTAAGGTCGTTTCCAGGCAGTTGAGTTTAGAGGCTTTTTTTGGAACGCAAAAAATGGGTTCAGACGCCAGTTTAGAGGCATTTGAAATGCCAAACAGCTTGTAAATGCGCCCAAACACGACCACACACGTCTAGGAGCGTTTCGTTTACAGGAGTTTCCATTTTAAAAAAAAAAAATGTTTTTTTTTTCTCTTCAAAAACGCTCCTAGGCACGAACGCGGCAAAACGCCGCTAGGCAGGGCATGCAAAATGCGGCAAAACTGACATTTTAGATGCCGGTTTCTATCTGTTAAGATAAAATGTTCAAGGGAGGTTGAAACAGCGTCCCGTGTAAATGGAGCCTAAGCAGCTTAAGTGGAAAACATTGAAGGTCAAAATATCAAAAGCACCTTTGAAAAAACTAGGAATAATCAATTTATTGCTCCATTAATTACTGTAACTAGTCTGTACCAGGTTATTGTATTCAAATTTGCTATGCATCTAGACATAACCTTTAGGCCAGGTTCACACTGAATCACATGACATTAGAAATAACATTGCTTCCAAGTGTGCCTGTTCACATCAATGCAGCGCAGTTGCAATGCGATGTGGTAAAGGGTCCTGTGCTACTTTGGTGCAACTTACAGTGCGAATTGGCCCCACACTACAAAACAACGCAGCCACAGTCGCAATGCATAATTGCACTGTAAATTGCATCAAAATCGCATAGCTGTAGTTTGAACAGAGCCTTAAATATCAGGACATTCTCCCTACTATCGTATTGTCAGTGATGAGATTTTTTTTTTCATTTGAATGCATGGTTTCCGTTCGTGTCCGTTTATAAAGTGTAAAACAGTTCTCAGACATTGACAGAGGAGATCGTTCTCCTCTGTGTGCCTGTTTATTAAGCCGTGTAGATCGCTTCACAGTTTGTGAAGTGAAGGGATCTACAAACGTTTCAAACTGTGGAGAATGCCCCTGATACTCGAATCTCATAACGAGATTACGGCACCAGAAATTCACAGAAACACCGAGATGTCCATTTATTAAGCAGTGATAAATTATCATTGCTCATTAACGGACATTCTTGGAGGAGCCCGCCCAAATAGTTAATAAAATGATTAGCCCCCCTACACTATGTATGTATGTATGTATGTATGTATGTATGTATGTATGTATGTATGTATGTATGTGTATATATATATATATATATATATATATATATATATATATATATATATATATACACACACACACACATACATACACACATATACACACACATTATATATACACATATATGTACATAATATATACACATACATCATATACATGTATATGCATATATACACATATACAGGGCAGGGGGAAATGGTTAATGTGTTGGGGGGTCTGAACGAGGCAGAAGGAAGTCTATAATCTTCCTCCGTCCCCCGGGATTCCCTCTTCACCCCCCAATTCACCACCTCTGAGTTGGTGAACCCCGGGGGGGGGGGGGGGGTGAATTCTGACCGAGATCGCCAGTGAAGTGCTGAGATCGGAGCTTCATAACCTGCAGGAGAATACAGTGCTTCACACCCCCCCTTCCTTTCTTCTCCAGCTCTAAGTATAGAGGTGGGTGGGAAGTCTTGTAACATCACAACTCTTCAGCAAAGAGAAACACCCACTGATCATAGAGTTTTGCAAGGCTGCTACTGCCGCAGCATGACATGACGGCGACAAAGTGGTTCGTTATCGCAAACTGCCGTCACCTGACGGCGGCCACAATAACTAGTATTGTGAGTGCGCGGGCCGCCGGAGGCGCACTCACTGTGTTCTGGGGGGGGGGGGGCAGGGAGCCGGTAGGACGGGCTCAATCTCCGCCAGCTATCCGCGATGGCTCCCCCGCAGTGAAAGAACGGAGGTCCGTGTATGTAAACACGGATCTCCATTCTGACAGAGGGGGAAGGGATGTGATCACAGGCTTCCTGTATATGGAAGCCATGATCACTCCCCTCTCCCTGCCAGCCCAGCCCCTATACAGTTAGAACACACTGAGGGAACACAGTTAACCCTTAGAGCGCCCCCTCCAGGTTAACCACTTCACTGCCAATGGCATTTACACAGTAATCAGTGAATTTTTATAGCACTGATCGCTGTATAAATGCCAATGGTCCCAAAAAAGTGTCAAAATGGTCCGACATGTACGCTGGAATATCGCAGTACCATTAAAAATCGCAGATCGCCGCCATACTAGTAAAAAAAAAAAAAAAAAAAAATATGACACAGAGGTGATCAAATACCACCAAAAGAAAGCTCGATTTGTGGGAAAAAAAGGACGCAAATTTAGTTTGGGTACAACGTCGCACGACCGCGCAATTGTCAGTGCTGAATCGCAAAAAGTGCTCTGGCCCTAAAGTGTGAAATCCTTCCGGGGCTGAAGTGGTTAAGTAAAATATATCCACACATGTTGTCAATATATAATTGGATAAACATTTGTACTTTCTATTTTAAGGTTTTTGATGGAAAAATAGACTGACATACCTGTGAAATCAGTTTCTTGGAGTACAGTAGGAAATAAAGGCTCTTTAACCAATGCAACTTTGTTATATACAGCTACCTTCAGGTGTTTGGATGCTGGCAAAAAGAAGGCTGCTAGCCTCAGTTTTATAGCATGAAATAGGGAGAACATAAGAACAAAGGGGAGGGGCCTGTGCCTTGTACTGTCCAAGAAACAAATTTTACTGGTAAGTGAAAAACCCTATTTTCTTAGTCAGGACAGCCTTGTCTGTGTGCAACACTAAGAATGTCTCTAACTCAGAGGTTCTCTGTGCATGGGTGATAGCCGAATTGCGCGTAAGGTCAGAAAAGGCGACTTCTGAAGAGCGGAGAGGAGTTTTGGCAATGTAAAATGTGTGTGTTAATACCATTTCTATTTCTAATGACCCAGATAAGCTTTAGGCCACATTTTAGGTGCATTTCATACAGAAAGCCAGAAAATTTCTAAAGGCACATATAAGCAACCTTATTATTTTAATACAAGTAGAAAAAAAAAAGTAAAACAATTCATTAATCTCATTACATAAATCTGGGTTGATGTGTGCATAGTGGGCATCTACGATGCTTTGCTGTGGGCATTTTTCAAAGTCTCTGCAAGTAATAGAGGAGCTCTTAAAGCAGCTTATATAAACGAAAGATCTGTGTGTTCTATGCAGTCTAGATCACTGAAGTTGTGGGAATGAGGGAGTTTACACCCATTATGGCCCATTTATCCTGCACAGCGATGCACAAACAGAATGCATTGTAAGACACCTATATTCAGCCATTAAAAATGATGTCACCTGCATGTTGGACCAGCCACAGCAGCAAATTTACTACCCCCCACTGTCCACTTAAAGAAGGGCATGCACCCGCTCAGGGCTGCACACATGCCGCAGCTGCTATGCTTTGCTTCATGGCAAAACTTAAACAACATGCTGCATTCAGCGATTGGTACCGCCTCCTAATACGACCCATTACAATCTAAGGGGCTGCACCACAACTGCACAAGAAGTTGTTGTACCAGTTCCTTCAAAAGAACAGTTCCAAGGAGTCTATTCACAGTCCAAAACTAAAATGGGTGTTGTGGAGTTCATTGTATCTGTTTTTTGGTCTGAAGCTGTCAGATTGGAAGGTAGAAATTGAGGAGGGGGTAGAGATAAAAACGATACTTCTCCAGAGGAGAACAGGTCCATAACCTAGGGACACTGGCAAAAACAGGAGTCTCACAAAGTGGGCAGTCATATGGGTACACTCTAGGAACGGCCTTAGCAAGATTTTTTTTAACACTGTCCAATCATCTGATGTTAGCCACCAAATAACCCAGGGTCTATGAATACAAGTCCTGTATTGTAGGATTAAGATGAGATGTTTTGATAATAGTTTGTAGCTACCATGGCTTTGACATTTAGCCTTTAGAAAATGGTCAAAATGTCAATGATTTGCCAATAGCTCAAGGTAAAATGTGAAAAAATGTAGCTTACTTACTGCCTTAAAAGTGAGTACAAAAATATGCAGATGTAGACAGATCTTGATTGCTGTATGGATGCCAGAATATAAAAAGAGTTAAAAGGCAGAGAAAATGTTTCATCATTCGTTTAGCATGGTCTGCAGCCAGGAAAGATTATTTTGTTTCTATCTAGAAGGCAATTCACTGAGATTTTCCTTCCTGGATTGTCCTCCAAGGATATACTTGGATACAGTGCCGGAAAAGCTTAGAGTAAATAAACTGGAGCAACCAAGCCTCTGAAACCTTATGAATGAATGTACAATGTAGCACTTAAAACAAGGCCAAGAGCATTAGATGCTGTACAGTTATTTGAGAGAAAATCCCTGCCATCATTTTACATAAAGCACAAAAGACGGATTCACTGAATGAAACACAATCCTGGAAATATTTTTCCCCAGATGACCTGTCTTGAAGATCTAGATCAGGGTCAGACCGAGAGACAGCACTGTCCGGACCACGGCCGTGCCACTTATCAGGGGATGGTGAAGTAAAAGGAGAGGGGGGCTGACTGCCAGGGGCACTGTGATGTGTAAAGGGGGCACTGTGTAAAGGGGAACTGAGAACACTGTCGTATTGCTTTAAAGGGAGGACTGTCATGTGATGGGGGTCTGTGATGTGAAGGGGGGGTTGTGATGTAAAGGAGGGGGGGGGGTTGTGAAATGAAGGCAGGGTGTGACGTGAAGGGAGGCTGTGATGTGATGGGTGGAGACAGCTATGTACTGGGGGGATGGTGATGTAAAAGGGGGCTGCTATTTTATAGTGCAAACATCAGATTCACACAAGGGGGCTGCTATTTTATAGTGCAAACATGAGTTTTTTTTTTTCAAAAAAAT
>BLSH010181921.1:508108-522724 GCA_018402905.1 Glandirana rugosa
TTTTTTTTTTTCAAAAAAATTTACAACCCCCCCCCCCCACCCATAAATTTTAATTCAAGACCCCTGATCTAGATCTTTGCTGAAAGACAGCTCAAAACAGGAGTGACATTACCATACTGGGCGAATGTAAGCATGAATTTGTGTATTTGTATTTGACTCCTCCTGTAAGATCTCTCCAGTGGCATGGAGATTCCACCCACTTCCTCCGACAGCTATTATGATCTCATTACGCTTTTTGCTGAACTGTAGCAGTGCTGGTCATCCGGTGGAAAATCTCCCACTTGAGTTGAGAAAAGATGATAGATTATAAATTCTTGGTAATGTCAGCTCAAAGATGATATCTTGCTATGCAAAGCCATCAGTGCAAGTGAGAAGATTGGATGTGGCTGCTCGTGGCACAAAACACATCAGTCTACAGAAATAATGTTAGTTTAGAGTTAGGGATTAGCTTGGGGGCGACATTAGGTTGGGTATTAGGGGGTAAGAGGCGGTGTTTGGTGTTGGAGCACAGGAATGATCACGTGTGATTTTCTATCAGCACTTCTTCACCTGTGGGTTGACTTCTATTGTGGAGTTTTTCATTTATATCAATATATTTGTTTGTGATTGTGGGACATTATTTTATATGAATGCATTTTTATTCATGGATTTGTTCACCAGTAAATATTTATTGAGACATTATATACTGAGTCATAGTATATTTTGAGCATTTTTGTGGAAGCCAACAGAAAGGTGGTTGTTTAGGCTTGACAAATACTCATTTCAGAGCAGCAGTTAAAGATCTACTAAAAGGTAAAATCAAAAATGACATATACTGTATAATGCAGTCTGTCACTAGCATTAACAAAGCAGTATTTATTTTGAGTCCTCCTGTAACACAGTTTTACCAACTGTTGATCCTGCCAGTAAGTCTGTTATTTTTTTAACTTCCTTGAACAGACTATGTAACTATGCAAGACCAAGCTGTGCAACAAAAGTAGAAGAAAGATGGTTGAGACAAAGCATTTAACACTGACAGGAGTGTTTTTATTCATTTAGCATTTGGTCAGCTTTTATTCATTTAGTTAAAACCTTTATCCCAAAAAGGAAAGTAAAGTCGATCTAAATCTATTGGTACATCCAACATAACCTCTCCAGATAGTGCTGCTGTCAAAGGGTGTCTCCATTGCTCCTCCATAGATATAGGAGCCACCTTGGACAGATCACAAGGTGAAAATGAGAAGGAAAAAATAAAAAACAGAAGATAAAATGCAGATACCACATTTAAGGATCGGTAAGCTGAAATATGTTAAATATTTGTTTCTTGTTTTAAATACCTTTTAAGAGGAGCTTTTGCTGCTTTGCCATGCATGGGCAAAACCTATACTAACTTTAGGCATGAAATTGCAATGAAGCAGATTTTACATATATCTACAAATTCAAGTAGTAAACTATTTTTTAACTTGTACCTACAGGTAAGCTTACCATCCGGGCTTACCTGTAGGTACAATTAACATGTCCTAGAGCTGCATGATTAATCAGTAAAAAAAAAAATTGCGATCTCGATTCAACTCCCCCTCACAATCTTAACCCAGCATTTCCGGGATTCACAGTGCAGAGCTGTTCTCTGCTCACTCACAGCTGTCAAAAAAAAAAAAGCCAGCAAATGTTTATCAACATAGTCAGCGCTGGGAGATAACTATAAACAAAGTAGCTTTTGGTTATTTAAGGCTCCTCTCACACAGGGCTTGTCCTTTTGACAGACTCCACTTGCTCAGCGGGGATCGATCCGTTGACCTCCATTGAGCAGGTAGATGACAGGTCCCTCTCCGCTCACAGTGCTGAGACAGACCTGTCAGAGTCCCGCTGTCCTCTATGGGAGATCGGATGAAAACTGAGTCATCTGATCCCACTCAATCTGCCAGACAGATGCAAAATAGGGTTTCTATCCGTATGGATTTGGCGGACCGGATAGCAGCAGACATGTCACCACTGACATCCGTCGCTCCACAGAGGTGAATGGAGCGTCTGATCAGGTCTGCCTGAAAAATGGACAGGCAGACCTGATCAGACACAGCATGTGTGAAAGGGGCCTTAGATCAAAGAAATCCACTTTGGTCTGTGAATGAGGTCAGTTTAACCATTTAAAGACTAAACCTCTTTCTGACACTTGTCGCTTACAAGTTAAAATCAGTATTTTTTGCTAGGAAATTACTCAGAACCCCCAAACATTATGTATATTATTGTTTTTGCAGAGACCCTAGAGAACAAAATTGCGGTTGTTGCAATATTTTATGTCACACTGCATTTGCGCAGTGGTCTTTCAAATGCAATTTTTGGGGAAAAAATACACGCCAATGAATAAAAACTAAATAGTACAGTTAGCCAATTTTTTTGTATAATGTGAAAGATGATGTCACGCCAAGAATCGTGAGAGATTTGCGATCTTTATTCTAAGCAAAAAAATGATGATTCTCATTTTAGCCAGAATCATGCAGCTCTAATATGTCCTAAAAGTATAACGTTTAGGACAGGAGTGTCGAACTTGCAGCTATGTATGCAGCCCAACACAAATTTGTAAACTTGTGGCTATCAATGCTCACATCTTGAGGGATGCGGTGTTTGGCATAGCACCCGTGGCAGTGGCTGGCATGGACAAGCAGGGCCGAGAAACATGCGAAGGGATGCTGGGGATATAAAAAAACTCCTGCTAGCTAACACAAGCCAAGTAAGTGCCACATGGCCAGATCTAAGGGGGTGCTGGGGTGGGCACCCTCCCAGATTTAAGTTGCACCCCCCCCCCCATCTACACCTGACACGGTGTGCCAAGCTGTCTCCCATCCCTGCACTGTATACACACACACACACACACACACACACACACACACACACACACTCTGAACACACAGCACAGTTGAGATCTGATCATCTGCCTGACTTTCTGCTCATCAGCTATCTTTAGGCCCCATTCACATTCATCACGTTGCAATCCTAGCAAAACACACCATACGTGTTTTGGTGCCATTCATTCTAAATGGCAACCAAACGCGGTGCAATTTTGCTGCAATTGTCGCTCGTCAGAATCTCAGAATCACATGGCAATCAAGGCAAAAACACACTTTGCAGGGCTTGTTACCCAAAAGGAGCAGGAGCTTCTTTTGGGAAACAGCTTCACGCGATGCGTTTTGCCTCAACTGGCAAACGACAATTGCGACAAAATTGCACCGCGTTTTTTGATGCTATTACGAATGAATGGCCTCCAAACACATGTGGTGCATTTTACCTCGACTACAGCGCGGTTTGGAATTGTGGGCGAAATCTTGACTATTCTATCCGCAACTCAATATATTTAAGTGTGAATGGGGCCTTGTTAGTATTTTTTATATGTGGCCCAAAACAATTCCTCCTCGTCCAATGCAGCCCAAGAAGGTCAAAAGGTTGGACACCCCTGCTTTAGGAGATATTCACATTGGCAATAGTGGATGACGTCATCTGCGCATGTGTTCAGGGCATACAGCGTGCCATAAAATACAGAGCACCGTGCCATGGCATCACTGTAGCCCCAGCCATTCCTACAGTCAGATCCCACAAACCCAGAAGGAAGACCGGGTGAAGATGGAATCGGTGGAAAACCATGACAGCGCTGCGCTGGAGGGTTCTGTGTGCAGGTAAGTCTGTCATAATTTGCTAGTATGAGGGTGCATACTAGTACATAATGACTTAAACCTGCAGGTGACCCAATTTTTTTTTTTTGTGGCGATTTACTACCGCTTGAAAGGTTCTTTTTACATTTACACCCAGCACAACTCCCTATAATTCACAAGTATGCTGCATTACACGGTCAAAGTTTTACTTCTATAAAAGGAATCAGCAACTGGTCATGAATCAGTCAGCTGCTTTAATGACCAACGTGGAGGGCCTGTGTAAAGGAGGTACATTTGTACACCTAATGCTTTCCTGCTCTATAGGCTGGTGACAAATTGTTTTTTTGCTGAACTGCAGAATTCAATAAAGCTACAATGGATTTTCAAATTACCATACATCACAACCTAACAATTGTGAGGCACCCACAACAATATTGCCTTTAGACTCATGCAATATTTATGATCATGCAGTAAAAAGATTATTTGGTGTTCTTAAAGGAGACCTGGCAGAAGAGAAATATGGGGCCAACACTGGAGAACTCGTCTTCTAAAAACATTACCGTTATGAACTTTAAATATCTATTCTAAACCCAAGAACAAAAATGTGTTGCATTGCAGCTTACCAATACTTAAAGAGGTATTAAAGCTTTTTTTTTTTTTTTATTAACAAATATGTTATACTTGCCTGCTCTGTGCAGTGGTTTTGCACAGAGCAGCTCCGATCCGGTTTCCTGCCGGCGCTCCTGGCTTCTCCCCTTCAAACAATGCCCCCAGGGAAAGCCGCTTGCCCTGGGGGCACCTCTGCGTGCTCACCTCCCGATCCACTGCTCTATGCATCCCCCCCACTCTTTCCTCATTGGCTCATTGATTATGATTGACAGCACTGTGAGCCAAAGGGCTCCCGCTGCTGTCTCAGCCAACGAGGCTATTGTGAACATCGCTGGTTCGGAAGGGGCTCAGGTAAGGATTGGGTGGTGGCCTTTGCACACAGAAGGTTTTTTACCTTCATGCATAGAATGCATGAAGGTAGGAAACCTTCAGACTTTAAAACCACTTCAAATGCGGTGGTTGAATTAGTTATCTTTTTTTAAGGCCAAGAACATTTTCTGCAAGTACATCATGTACATTCTCACCAGAATTAAAAGGGTCCTTACACTTTCCTCTGTGCTGAACTAAAATCTCAAACAAAGAGAGAGTGACCTTCTATGGACTACAGAAGACCTCCCATTGTAGTGGATAGGAGGAGGGGGGGGGGGGTTGGAATCCAAATTAGGAGCACGGTCTTGGATAATAAATCACTGTTCCTCCATTCAGTGCCTAAAAAATGAAAAATTGTGTCCATCACACATGTGGACTGGTAAGCTACAATATTTTGCATATTGTTCTTGGATTTAGATACAATGATACTTTCTGTGACCCAGATAAGCATGCATCATGTAAAGTCAAAGCTGCTGATATGCATGGTAGTTCCAGGTCAGCAACACAAAGTACTTGTCATTGATGATCAGCAGGATAGTCAAACAAAATTGAATTCTCAAGACAGCAGCTGCCATATGTTTTCATGCCAGGTCTTCTTTAAAGCTGAATTCTAGGTATGGATAGTTTTGCATATTTATATTGCTCCAGCTTGGACCAATGTAAATATGCATGCACCATATCTGGCCAATCCCTATGGAATCTGGAAATCACTGTAGTAGGCACTGCTACTACAGTGCATGCAGCTGACATCCAGGTCCTATGCTCTGCTTCATAGTGAATGCTGGAGTCGCTTCCCCAGCATGGGCACCGTTCAGAGAACACTGCATATTCTCAGGTGTCAAGTGTTCCCTGACTGGACGAGGTGAGGTGGCGTGGCGAGGTGGTGATAAACACAATTTCCCACACAGCCACTCGGTACAGGACCCTGAAGGCAAAGGCAAACAGTGATATTCAGTAAGGTACATGTATAATTGCATTGGTCCATGCTGGACCAATAGAACTATGCATAAAAAAAAAAAAATAAGAAAAAACCCCACCTACTGTAAATTTCAGCTTTAAAACCCAATTCCAGGCTTGCCAAGTCAGTAAGCCTTTTAGAGCCATTCATTTCAAACAGAATATAGCTGTTACAAGCTCCAACCAAACAATAATTAAAGGTGTGCTATCCTTGTGCTAGGTATAAGTTAATAAATCACATAAGAGACAGAATAAAAGTGCAATAAACTTATGATGAACTTGTCCTAAGTTATCATATCTATGCAAATAAAGTCCATACAAATTGTGCAAACACTGCACAAAAGATGTTACACAAAATATATAAAGTGCCAAAAAAGGTGCTCAGATTTTCTAAACATCAATAGATACTCTCTTTGTCGTGAAGGAATGATAACATGCACCAACGAATAAAAAGTGTTCCCAAAAAGAAATCACCACAAGCAATTAAATGAGCCCCTTTACCAGCTGCTCTGATCCCACAAGCAGATCATTAGACACCTTTGCTGCATAGCAGCCATATTCAGCATGATCTTCCATGCAAAGGTTCCACAATCTCCTAAGCCAAGATAGACTCCATGGAGGAAGTTAAGTACAGAGGAAAATCCACAGTTTGGTATTTCACCAATATTTTAATGAAATGATAAAATCACACTTAAAATTTTTAAGGAATTACACAGCATATCTTACAAACAACCAGCAGGTCCAATCGGTCAGGCCAACTTGCAGAATAACCTTACGTGTGAGGCCCCTCCCAATGCATTTCTCTGTAATGCTTGTTTGTGGAACCTTTGCATGCAAGATCATAGTATATATGGCTGCTATACAGCAAGGCGTCGAATGATCTCCTTGTCAGATCAGAGCAGCTGGTATGGAGCTCATTTAAATTGCTCGTGATGATTCTTTTTGAGAGCACTTGTCATTTGGTGGTGCACGTTATCATTCCTTCACGGCAAAGAAAGAGGAACTATTGATGTTTAGAGGACCTGAGCACTTTTTTGCACTTTATATATTTTTTATAACATTTTTTGCATAATTTATATGGACTTTATTTGCACAGATATGTTAATTTAGGATGAGTTCAACATATGTTTAATGCACTTTTATTATGTCTCTTATGTGATTTATTAGCTTATACCTAGCACAAGGATAGCACTCTTAATTATTGTTTGGTTGGAGCTTGTAACACATCCTACTCTGATTGGTGATTGAGATGCTGCTGTCCTTTTGATATAATGGAGTTTTTATTTTATTTTCAAGCGCACAAACATTATCTTGGGTTTAGTAATACAGCTGTTTCAGGCTAGCCTGGTACAATTGGCTGCTGTTCTAAATTACTCTTCAAGCCATAATCTCCTTATATCTTATCAAAGGGCTGTTAAGAAAGTTCATAATTAAGAAGTGAGATATCAGGTCAGAAGGTATATTTCAGCATCTTAAATGTTACAAAGTCCAACTGCAGGGCTGGAAAACAATAATAAATAACCAATTAATTTAGCACTGTACTGTAAGAGATTTGCATTTAAACAGGTGGTCTGGAAAGGGTTTTTACTGTATAATTACCGTAGATAAAATACGGAGTACACTACTGACACCTGACCAACTTTTAACAAGACAAGCTGTGCAGCAATAGTGGAAGTTACAGGACTAGGTCATGAAAAATCCTGTCAAACAGATTTCGTTTTGAGTGGATTTGTCTCAATGGTTTAACCACTTCAGCCCCGGAAGGAATTCCCACGTTAGGACCAGAGCGATTTTTGCGATTCGGCACTGCATCACTTTAACTGACAATTGCGTGGGCGTGCGACGTTGTATCCAAACAAAATTTGCGTCCTTTTTTTCCCCACAAATAGAGCTTTCTTTTGGTGGTATTTGGTCACCTCTGCGTCATTTATGATCACCGCTATAAACAAAAAAAGCAACAATTTTGCAAAAAAAAAAAAAAAAAAACTATTTCTTAATGCTCTTTGCTAAAATAAAAATCCAAAAAAAAAAATATATATAAAAAAAACATTTTTTTTTCTTCGGTTTTGGCCGATTTATATTCTTCCCCATATTTTTGGTTAAAAAAAAAAGAAATCGCAGTCTGCGTTTATTGATTGGTTTGCGCAAACTTTGCTACGTTTACGGATGATGAGAATTCCGGGTTTTTTTTATTTTTTTTTTTTTTTACTAGTAATGGTAGCAATCTGCGATTTTTAGTGGTACTGCGATATTGGGACGGACATGTCGGACCATTTTGACACTTTTTTGGGACCATTAGCATTTTTACAGCTATCAGTGCTATAAAAATGCACTGGACTACTGTGTAAATGCCATTGGCAGTGAAGGGGTTAACCTGCAGGGGGAGCTCTAGGGGTTAACTGTGTTCCCTAGGTGTGTTCTTACTGTATGGGGGCTGGGCTGCTATGGGCATAAGAGATCTAACTGATCCCAGTGACAGGGATCAGTAGATCTCTTATGTCCCCACTGTCCGAATGGGTAACCGCCGTGTTTATATTACCGGTTCCCTGTTCTTTGGCTCTGATAGCTCATCACAGCTCGCCAGAGGACATTGGGTCTGCCCGAGCCGCAGGCACACTCCTCCTCGTGCCCCCTAGCTGCAACTCCGCAAATCACTGTTTATTTACGGTGATTCGCGGTACACACTGCCGCAGTAAATATACTGTGCGCTGTGTGGAAGTGGTTAATCAAGTGCAGTGTACTGCAAACAGGTTAATGCTCCCATTGTTCCTGCCCATCTGTTGGTCAATGAAGGTGACATTCACCAAACAGTCACTGCATGTGAATCCAAACATATACACCATTAAAACCTACATACAGTGCATGTTTGGCAAATGCTGCATCCAATGCTTTATAAATAAATCACATCTGAGAGGACTTTCTGGCAGGTAAGATGGTGACACCTGAAGAAAAAGAATGGCTTCAGAGAACAGTCATTACAGAAAGCGGGGATGAAAACTGCCATAACATATATTGAATTGAAGTTTCCCCCTCTGTTAAATCATATCTGGAAAAAAAGCATTATTTTTTGCATCTGCTGGGAAAGGACGGAGGGGCGCATTTTATTTTTTGTGGCCATAACGTATGAAATGTCCCAAAGCAGTAAAATGAGGAGAGGGTAACCTGGCAAATAAAACAACCTGCCAATGGAGCCCCAAAACAAACAGCTAAAAATGACCTTAAACTATGGCCTGCAAAACATAGTGACTAACCCACCAAACTTACTAGAAATTAGTAAACGTGTGAAGAGAGGACCAGGTAACAACTTTACAATGCTGAGCAACAGAAATCTGATGTGTGTCAACAGATCTAGTAGAATGAGCCTTGATCAGGACACAGGCACAAGCAATGATCCAGCCAATCCACTAGGCGATAGTGGACCAAGCCCCTCCCCCCGCAAAATGAAGTCCGATTTTCTGATAGAGGTAAACTTGCACAGGCTGGCCTACATCTAGGCCAGTGGTTCTCAACTCCAGTCCTCGGGACCCACCAACAGGCCAGATTTTAAGTATTACCTTGGGGAGATGCAGACTAGAATACTGCAACCACTGAGCAGCAAATTATATCACATGTGATGCATTTCAGTTATCCTGCAAACCTGGCCAGTTAGTGGGTCCCGAGGACCGGAGTTGAGAACCACTGATCTAGGCAATGCATGGTCAGGCTCCTTTGAGCTATGACAACAGGCTGGACAGCTGGTCCAGATAAGGCAAAAGAAGCTTTGAGCAGGACCTCAAAATGCTTGCCTGCAGGATCCTTGGAACCGGAAAAGTCTTACAGAGACAAGAAATAGTCAGATCAACTTCTATAACAACCCTTTTCTAAGAGAACTCCTTGTAAATGGGGTACTGTTGTGCAAAGGATTTAGGAAGCACATAAATCTTCTCTGGGTGCTTCCAGTCATCATCCTTAGAAATCCTTAACCAAGGCATGCACAGGAAATTCAGAAGGAGGCTTCCACTGCTTCCCGGAAGCCATGCTGGTCAGTTTAAGGCCCATAGGTGCGGAGGGATCCACAAGTACTGAAATGGTGTCTCAATTTTTTGGGCACATTGGCAAAATGACAATTTTCCACTGAAGAGTCATATGACTCTGAAGAGGAATCCTCCTGTAAAGCGTCCTTCTCTTCAGATTCTCCTGGATGGTTGGATGTCGAATTGGACTGGTGAATGGAAAATGAAGAACTGCATTCATGTACCAGACTTTTTAAGACAGTTGCAAGTACCCACCTTGGAAACAGGGAAGACATCTGTGTGGAAATTCTTCCTAGTTTAAGCAAGAAGAGCGACAACTCAGAAGATGTTGTACCCGAATCAGAAGAGAAAGGAGCCTTGGTCTCCCCACCATGCTTGGGATTCCCCCATTGCTACTAGAAGCACCCGTAAACAAATGCACTCATGAAGGCAGGCATTGCAGTTTGCACTGGGAACTAGCTTTTGCTTCATGTGGAATTACATGAACTGCGTCCTTCCCCAGTTGGATGCAATACTGGAGCTCTGATGGTGCTCCGCCTCCCTCACTCATTGTCACAAAATTGCACTTGGGCATGCACTGGAAGTCACATCTGGACATTTGCAGTAAGGGTCAAAATGGTACTCAGAGATGTGCCATATTAGGACTGCATCCAGGCTCACCTCTTCTGTCAGGATGAAGTTCAGAATATGATGCCACTGCTGTAACACCGCCCCTTAGAGGGGCCACCCTTATTACTGCCCAGGTCGGAGGCATCCAACTGCAACCCAGACCCGAGGCAGGAGCAACGCAAGAGGCAAGGCATCCATGTTTAATGGGTTGGCCCCTGAACAATACACAAAGCAAGACCTCTTCACCCACTTCGAACAAGCAAATTCCCTCCCCTGACCGAAAGGAGATCCTCAAGGACAGAGATCCCCTGCAATTGGACCATGGTCTTGTGCCTGTATAGCACTCTGCGGTGAAATATACACTGCACAATGCACCCAGGTGTATCACCTTCTCGCCAAGTCCATCATATTAGCAACATTAAAGGCCTTCCCTGCTCCCATCTTAGCATGTGGTCTGGGTACAGTCCCCACAGCTCCGGCACGGATATGGAATGTTGACGCCCAATAGCTTGATGCAGGTTAAAGAAATCTCCCTCTACTTGTTTTCTTTAAATGTTCCTATATACATTTCACTAGTCTCTCCACACAGAGAAACATCTAACGTTTAGGGGTGTACTCCCTTTTGATACAAAAATGTGAGGGGTGTACCCACTTTTGTGAGATACTGTATATACTTGTTACAAATCAGTAACTCGGAAGTACTGAAGTCACTGCTTCTATATGACAGCTAGGTAGCAAGCATTTTCAAAACCCAGGGTATATAATGGCACTGTACACTTTACTCTCATAGCATAGATTTTCAAGGAAAAGAGCACTATCATGGCTTTTGGTAAATGTTATCTAAATTTTTCCTTCGCTCCTCCCAAGACCTCCTGCTCTCCAGCTCCCTCATCACCTCCTCTCATACTCGCCTCCAAGACTTCTCACGAGCCTCTCCCATCCTCTGGAACTCCCTACCCCAATCGGTCAGAATGTCCCCAAATCTATCCACCTTCAAGCAATCCCTGAAAACTTTTCTCTTCAGGGAAGCCTATCCTGCCACCACCTAATAACTACACTCCTTTTTTCTCAATCAGCTCATCCCCCGCAGTTTACTGCCCTTTTGTATCATTTAACCCTCCCTCCTAGATTGTAAGCTCTAACGAGCAGGGTCCTCTGATTCCTCCTGTATTGAATTGTATTGTAATTGTACTGTCTGCCCTAATATTGTAAAGCGCTGCACAAACTGTCGGCGCTATATAAATCCTGTATAATAATAATAATAATTTTTTTAAATTTTGCATCGTTTAACCGGTTCCGGACCGGCTCGCGTACATCTACTGCTGCAGAGTGGCACGATCCCGTGAATCGGCGTCTATAAACTCTGGCTCGCTCATGCGCGGCCCGCTGCACTCTCCAGCAGTATGGCTGCAGGTCCGGCGGACTCTATGTCCACTGGCTACCCGCGAGTGCCTGGCAGAGAATAAAAACGATGGTTCCCCGCTCTGTCAGGAGGCATGTAAGAGATCTACTGATCCCTGTCACTTGGATCAGTTAAATCTCTTATGCCCCTGGCAGCCCAGCCCCCTCACAGTTAGAACACGCCTAGGGAACACAGTTAACCCCTAGATCGCCACCTGCAGGTTAACCCCTTCACTGCCAATGACATTTACACAGTAATCAGTGGATATTTAAATGTCTGATCTTTGTATAAATGTCTGACATGTCCGCTGCAATATCACAGTCCCGACAAAAAAAAACAAAAAAAAAATAGTAAAAAACGCCATAAATTAATTCTCATGGTTTGTAGACGCGACAACTTTTGCGTAAACGCCGATCACGCTTTTTTTTTACCATAAATATGAGCAAGAATATACAGTATCTCACAAAAGTGAGTACACCTCCCACATTTTTGTAAATATTTTATTATATCTTTTCATGTGACAACACTGAAGAAATGACACTTTGCTACAATGTAAAGTAGTGAGTGTACTGCTTGTATAACAGTGTAAATTTGCTGTCTCTTCAAATTAACTCAACACACAGCCATTAATGTTTAAACCGCTGGCAACAAAAGTGAGTACACCCCTAAGTGAAAATGTCCAAATTGGGCCTGATTAGCCATTTTCCCTCCCAGATGTCATGTGACTTGTTCGGTTTACAAGGTTGGAGATGTGAATGGGGAGCAGGTGTGTTAAATTTGGTGTTATTGCTCTCACCCCCCCCCCCCCATACTGGTCACTGGAAGTTTAACATGGCTCCTTATGGCCTAGGCTATAAGAAGATTGCCAAGACCCTGAAACTGGGCTGCAGCATGGTGGTGAAGACCATACAGCGGTTTAACAGGACAAGTTCCACTCAGAACAGGCCTTGCCATGAGAAACCAAAGAAGTTGAGTGCACGTACTCCGCGTCATATCCAGAGGTTGTCTTTGGGAAATAGACTTATGAGTGCTGCAGGCATTGCTGCAGAGGTTTAAGGAGTGTGGGGGGGGGGGGGTTCAGCCTGTCAGTGCTCAGACCATACGCCACACACGACAAGAAAGTCCTATATCAGTTTGTTGAAGACAAGCAGACTAAGGACATGGATTACTGGAACCATGTCCTGTGGTCTGATGAAACCAAGAAAAACTTATTTGGTTCAGATGGTGTCAAGCATGTGTGGCGGAAACCAGATGAGTACAAAGACAAGTGTGTCTTGCTTACAGTCAAGCATGGTGGTGGAAGTGTCATGGTCTGGGGCTTCATGAGTGCTGCCGGCACTGGGGAGGTAAAGTTCATTGAGGGAACCATGAATGCCAACATGTACTGTGACATACTGAAGCAGAGCATGATCCCCTCCCTTCAGAGACTGGACCGCAGGGCAGTATTCCAACATGATAACGACCCCAAAATACACCTCCAAGACAACCACTTAGACTTAAACCTATTGAGCATCTTTGGGGCATCTTCAAGCAGAAGGAGGAGAAGCGCAAGATCTCTAACATCCACCAGCTTTGTGATGTCGTCATGGAGGACTGGAAGAGGACTCCTGTGGCAAGCTGTGAAGCTCTGGTGAACTCCATGCCCAAGAGGGTTAAGGCAGTGCTCGAAAATAATGGTGGCCACACAAAATATTGACACTTTGGGCCCAATTTGGACATTTTCACTTAGGGGTGTACTCACTTTGAGTGGACAGAAAACTTACACTGTTATACAAGCTGTACACTCACTACTTTACATTGTAGCAAAGTGTCACTTCTGCAGTGTTGTCACATGAAAAGATATAATAAAAATATTTACAAAAATGTGAGGGGTGTACTCACTTTTGTGAATATATATCAGCCAATATGGATGAATACATTTTTTTTTATATTTTTTTTTGTATATATACTATAGCAAAAAGTAAAAAAATATTTTTATTTTTTTTTCAAAATTGTCGCTCTTTTTTTTTTAATAGCGGTGATCAGAAGTGACGCAGAGGGAATCAAATACCAACAAAAGAAAGCTCTATTTGTGGGAGAAAAAGGGTGTCAATTTTGTTAGGATAAAACGTTGCACGACCGTGCAATTAAAACAGGGGTCTCCAACCCTTTAAAACAAAGGGCCAGTTTACTGTGGTCAGTGGGAGAAGAAAATGTCCTGCTGTCAGTGGAACTAAAAAAAAAGCTCCATGACTGGCATCAGTGGGAGGAATAGTGCCTCGTTATTGGTGTCAATAGGAGGAATACTGCACCATCATTGGTGTTAGCGACAGAAACTAAGTCAGCAACAATGGGGGGGAATAATGCTCCAAGGGCCAGATAAAAGCGAGCAAAGGGCCGCAGTTTGGAGATCACTGGTTTAGAAACTTTAAAATATTTGTATCTCTGTAAAATACTTATTTTACAAATAAAAGTTACATAACACTTTCAGGCACCATACATTCCTGCACAAGATGATGCATCACTTTTTTCACTCGAGTGCTACCCATGTTTGGGGTGCCAATAAGAATGAATGCCAGTGTGATGCACATTTCCACACACTCAGAAAGGCACATTCCTGCGTGCGTTCCTGGAACGCCAAGGTGTAAATGGGGCCTTGCATGGTTTTATTTACAAAGCATTCTGGGCTTTATAAAAAACTAACTGCCACTGTGTTAATCCATTAGTTAAAGCAGAGTTCCACCCTGTTAAAAGTCAGCAGCTACCATCTGCTGACTTAACAATTGGCCACTCACCTGTCCCTCGTTCCAGCAATGCGGCTGCCTGAGGGCTCGCTCGTCTCCCCCTCCCCTCGGAGGCGCCGGCATCACAAGTGTGGGCACCTGGCTTTGGCTTCAAAGCCGGGCACTCACTGCGCATGCACGAGTCACGCTGTGGCTTGTGAATGGCTCGGCTTCAGTGAGGAAGTGGACTGTGGACCCTGTGAAAACAGGGTCCACGCCCCCCCCCCCAAAAAAAATGACATGCCAATTATGGCATGTCAGGGGGTCACCTC
>BLSH010181921.1:534671-549016 GCA_018402905.1 Glandirana rugosa
TCCCACCAACATGTCTTCAGCTAGTCATGTTGGAGTCACGGGTATGTACCTAACTTTAAGTCGGCCGGAAACGACTTGGTCGACTTAAAACTAGGTACATACCGGTCGATATCTTGTCTGTCACCTAAAAAGGTTACTAACTTAATAGTCTCCTCGTGAAGATTTTACCATTTGTCGATAAAAATATAAATTCAACACTAACTCTTGTACGTTGTTTATATTTTCTCCATAATTATGGTTACGTGAAATTACGGAAAAAGAGGATGCAAGTGACTGTCTGCGTCGAGAAGTACTGAAACACCCCAAAAAGGGAGGGGCCAGCTGATTCTTTTCCCTGCCTAGTTAACTCCTAGTAGGACAAACATAAAACCCCACAAAGTCATGAAGAGCTGCGTCTGTCAGTGAACGTAGGAGAAAAAGGCATTAAAGTGCATTGGTATTAATACCTCTTTTATATTTGTTGCATGTTCTCAATCACAACTTAAATATAAAAATAGCTGTTTACCATTTTAGAAGTGCTCCTCTGATAATTCAATCATTGGAAAAATCCACTGTCTGTTCTATAGCTGGCCATACATGGATCAAAATTCAGCTGGTTCAGCAAAGGCCGGCTGAATTTCAATCCATGTATGGGCACTGAGGTTGTACTGATCGACTTCTGTACAACCACCCTGTTAGATTTCCCCTGCTTGATAAGCGCTGCAGGCTATAGTTGCCAGCACCGATCAGTGTATTCTGACAGCAGGGAAGTCTATCCACTGTCAGAATACAATGGCTCAGCTGGAAGACTTCCCCACCCACCTCAAATGTGTGGATGGGGGAATCGGGTCAGCTTTTTTCATTCATCCCGCTGGTTGACTCGTGAATAGGCTGCCTTAACCACTTAAGGACTGAGCCTCTTTTTGAGATTCAGTGTTTACAAGGTTAAATCAGTTTTTATTGCTATAAAATTACTTAGAACCCCCATACATTATATATATATATTTCTAACACCCTAGAGAATAAAATGGTGGTCGTTGCAATACTATGTCACACGATACTTGCGCAGCGGTCTTACAAGCGCAATTTTTTTGGAAAAAAAAATGACTATTTGAATTAAAAAAATAAGACAATAGTAATGTTAGCCCAATTTTTTTTCTATATTGTGAAAGAGAACGTTATGCCAAGTAAATTGATACCAAACATGTCACGCTTAAAAATTGCACCTGCTCATGGAATGGCAACAAACTTTGGCACCTAAAAATCTCAATCGGCGACGTTTAAACATTTCTACAGGTTACCAGCTTTGAGTTACAGAGGAGGTCTAGTGCTAGAATTATTGCTCTTGCTCTAACAATCGCGGCAATACCTCACATGTGGTTTAAACACCGTTAACATATGCGGTCGCTTCTGCGCGTGAACTCAACGGGATAGGGCTCTTTAAATTTTTTTTTTTTTTTTTAATTATTATACTTTTTATATTTATACCGTCCATTTAAAGAAAAAAAATTGTGTCGCTTTTATTCCTATTACAAGGAATGTAAACATTCCTTGTAATAGAAAAAAAGCATGCCATGACCTCTTAAATATGAGATCTGGGGTCAAAAAGACCTCAAATCTCATTTACACTAAAATGCAATTAAAGAGCATTGGGCGGAAGTGAAGTTTGACATCGCTTCCGCCCTTCAACGCTATGGAGCCGAGTGGGCACCATCTTCCGCTCACTTGGCATCCAGTTATCTGCTACCATAACAACTGTATTCAACGGCAAAGTGCTGCCGTATAATAACGGCAGGTGGTCTGGAAGTGGTTAAGCCAGGTACCCCAGCCGGCTGAACGAAAAATAAATAAAAAAATAAATAAGAGCTTAGGAGGAGCTGCTGTACTAACAATCCAATGTTAGTATACCAACCTCCCCTGCTGTGCTATTGTGTTCTGACAGGGGGGCGCCCTCCCTGCCAGAACACCCCAGTAGGCTGCTGATCTGCAGATCTTTTTGGATCATGCTCCTTCGTCAGAACAGCTGGCTTCTGTCAGACCGGCTGCTGTACACATGGGCCGAATGTCGGCCAGTTTCTATTGAACCAGCCAATGCTGCCAAACAAGGGTGGCCCGTCCATTAAGGGTGCACGGGCACCACCCCCTCTTTCCTCGCCACCTCCCTATATGCAATGGATAGTTTCATGCATATATTCTTGCACATGCGCAATAAATCATTTTCTGATTGCACACCAAGAACAGAGTACAGAGCATCCAGCCTTATGCTACACATTCCTATATCACAGGCAGCGAAATTCCGCTCTGGCTATTACAGCAACATGTACACAAAGGGCTGGAAGAGTATGTGCAGTAAGGGCTCGGCGCGGCACACATGGGTCTCCCATCTCCACCCTCATCTATCCCTACTGGACTCTCCTCTGCCCTTCTCCCCCGGCTAAAACGCTCAAGACAAAAAAAAAAAGAAGAAAACTTGGATGGATCCATTGATTATGAATGGCATGCATAGACACAGGAAGAACTCTATATGAAAAGGTTTTCTTTTTGCCAAAGAAAGTAAAGGAGGGGCAGTAAATTTATACTACAGAAACTGTAAAAAATGACTGAAGGTGTGCTTTGAGCTCACCACACACATTGCAATCTGATGGTAGTCCTTAGATCTACCAATAACTATGAAGTGCAAGGGGCTGCCTGATTGGATAAAAATTGAATGGATAGTTTAGGTAGGTCCTCATTTTACATAGTTTTGGTGGATCGAAGGTCGATTGTACAAATAAATGTACAGTCAAATTGTAATGTGTATGGTGACTCCTAAAGACGTTGTAACCCTTAAAAAAAAAAAAAATAAAAACCAGGGTTCCTCTTCCTTTAAAGCAAGCTAGACCGCATAGTGCTTGTGCAGTGACATTTGTCCCATTCTATGTTGTAATATATCTGGTTGATCCTGCCTGTTCCTGTGCCCCCCTTAGTGTGCTGACCACGGTAATCATTGCTGCTGATCCATGATTCCGTCATCCCGCTGCTCTCCCTCTCCCCCTCCCCCTCTCCCTGTCACTTCATAGAGTTTGAGCTGATAAACCCGCCCGCCCCTCCCCTCCTGCCACTATTCCGTGCAGCAATAAAGTTAGTGATCTCAATTACTGCTGGCCCCTCTGTAATAAGATATACTTCAGTGTGTGTGTGTGTGTGTGTGTGTGTGTGTGTGTGTATTTTGAAAATTCGGCAGCTAAATATCTTTTTTAACATGACCGCCTGGCTTATGTCAGAGGGAAATTTCAGCCCCTCCCACTGTAGTCCTTAGGTCGCGGAAGGAGAGCGGCGGGTGGTCACGTGACCACACATCAGCGCTGTGAAAAGAGATGATATTTAGCTGCTGAATTAAAAAACAAAACAAAACAAACACACTAGCAGACCTTATTATTACAGAGAGGCTGGCAGGAATTGTGATCACTGGCTTTTCAACCACTTTAACCTGGCCACACAAGCATTTTTGTTTTTGTTCAACCAGTGGGTTGAACGAAAGAAAATTACCAATTTTCCCCATCCATCCATGGCTGCGCAACCTGTGGTGCTCCAGCTGTTGCAAAACTACAAATCCCATGAGACACTGCAAGGCTGACAGTTACAAGCACAACTCCCAAAGGAAGAAACGTGATGGGACTTGTAGTTCCACAACAGCTGGAGGACTGCAGGTTGAGCACCCATACATGTGGGTGGGGGAATCCCTCCCTCTGAGCTATTGTATTGTGACAGCAGAAAGATTTCTCTGCCTTCAGAATACATTCATTAACACGATAACTATAGCCGGCAGGGAGAAAATTTTCCAACAGGCTGGTTGTACACAAATCGATCAATGGATTGATTTGTGTACAACCAGCCTGCTATAAATGGATAAAAATGTGGCCGTCCCCTGCTGAACCAGATGAATTTCAATCCATGTATGGCCAACTTTAGAGGTGGGCATATACCTTCTGAGGAGGAACTGCAAGCAGGCTGAGCACCCAGTTTCATTAGTCGCAGCGATGGAAAAAGAATGCTGTATTTAGCATTAGGTTATAATTAGGAGTTAAAGCATTTGATTTGTGGTGTTTCCAAAATATGTTATTTCCTTAGAACTCTGCTTTAAACTGAATAATCACACATAAAAAAAAAATTAAACTGCAAAACGTACACTTCACATGGATACCACCTACCATTCGCTGCTAAAAGATTCTTCATAGACATAATAACCTCCTGTGCCCAAGTCTGTGACTTGGGCAAGGAGGCAAACACTTAAAGGGGAACTAAACAGTATCGGAGTACCACAAAAGTAAAAATGCTATTAATTCATTTTTAAAATTCCCAGCAAATTCTCCCATTCATCCATGTGTTCATGCTTTATTTTGTTGAGGAATCACTTTGAAAAACACCCCCTTGGGATTTCTAGCTATCTTCAATAAGGGCAGCATTTACTCCCTGGGATCCATCTGTCCTTAGCTCAATCATGCCAACTCCAGATGGAATAAAAAAATGCCCATGAAGATTCATGGGATGTATGATATCAACCAGGAAGCAACTAAAGAAATGTAAAGAAAAAAAGGAGTAAAACACAAGTAAATATAATATACTTTTCTATTTACTAAATTCTAGTAGCATATGGATTAAAAATAGTTAATGCTGATTGGGAGAGTTTAGTTACACTTTAAAAAAAGAAAATGCATGAATGCATAAAGAAGCTCTTTTTCCCCTTTTGGCTGGTGTATGAGACAGATCTCAGAAGCCTGGAATGTAATGATGCAGAACATCTGCCACTCACTTTCATGGGGGACAAAAAATGTTACTAAACCCAGTAATATGAAAATAGTTCCTCTGCCCCTCACAGTGCCCAGCGCTTATAAATATTGTTGTTACATTAAAATACTGCCACTATATACCATTTTGGCTGATCTGTATATCACGGTCACATGATAAACTGCACAGTTTGTCCAGTGCTGAGTTTTCAGGTAGGAAGAGCCTGTATACACGCCCACATGTGTGATGTCAATATCATGTGACCTGAACAGTTCAGCTGAGACAGGAAATGTTCTCTCCAGCAATAGAGACTAAAAACTGAGCATGTGCAGGACGGCTACCCTCACTGTATTCTAGGGCCTTGCCAAGATTGACCGTGCAGGAGGCAAGGATCTGTTCATATAGTGCCATTGAGCCTTTTTACATAATACAGAGGATTAACCCCTTAAGTTCCTCAGTGAGTATAACAAGCATGCTATGCTGCATATACAGACAGATTTTACTGTTGTGGGTTTAATAACACTAACTCCTTGAATGTTCAACTTTACTTCCTGCATGCTTGTTCGAGGTCAGTTGACAATGTATTGAAGCTAGATAAAGCAACTAGTATTTGGTGCACTGGTTGCACCTGCATGGATGACAGCAATGGTTATATTTGTTTTTTTTTCTCGGATTATAAAATGTCCTTTGAAGGGCCAGTCCACCTAAAACCATTGTCTCATTTGTAGCAGATGCCGAAGAGTTAAACCTTCCAGCAGCATCTCATATTTTTCAGGGATGATGGACAGAGAGGTCTTCTATGGTTCCCTGTACTGAACACTTATTGTGGCTGTTGAAAGGGTGTCTTGCCACCAGATTTCTCATTTATTTTATTTTATATAATGGAGAAAACAGCAAAGCATATAGAAAACACACAAAATGTGAGTAGGAACACCTTCAATTGAAAAAAAAAAAAAATGGCGGGAACAGAGCCTACAACTAAAAGAAAAAGGTAGATCTCGTGGCTAGAGAAACACTCTGAATTCCAAATGACATATTTTGTCCTACTCAGTTTAAAGCATTTCATTTGATTACGTGGCTTGTAATGATCTACAGTTTAACGTAAGATGGCATAGCCCCCGGCTAGATTATACCTAATTTTATACACAATTCTCAAAAACTAAAGAAAACTCACTTTCTTTACTGCTCCAGTAACTAACCTCAGGAGCACTATATAATAAACAAGCCAATAAGCGGGTGCCGGCCAATAGATGTCCGGAGAGATCAGCCAAGAGCTTCTTTTGGGCGTCAGGGATCCCACGATTCTGTTTGCTAGATTTTACCACGATTGCCACCCGACAAATAGCAGCAAAATCGTGCCATGATTGGGGTGCCATTGGAAGTGACGGAGATCGCATGGGTGTCCCGCGATTTGCCGTTATTTGGAATCGTGGGCAGAATCGCAGCAATTCCGCATGCGATTTGGGATGCCAAGATGTGAACGATACCTTAGTAAATCAGCCCCACAGTGACTGAAAAATTGACTGTACCAACCACATCTAACACTTTATTATTCAAAATCATTTTACAGCAGGAGACATTTTGTTCATATTAAAAATAACATAGTCTAATCTTCCCCTGTGTTAGTTTCGTATATCACACCACAGAACGACTCTCTGGCTTCACAGACATAATACAAGCAAGATAAAGACAAGCAAACATTTTGCTGAAACATACAATTCTTTTTATTGAAATGTTCAGAATGATAAATGGTCTATATGTGTATCTGTTTTGTAAATACAGAACATCACAGCTTTCATTACGGAATTTAGCTAAAAAGGTGCATGACAACCATAACTTAAAGTAGAACTATGGTCAAAATGAAGAAATCAATATGTTATGCACCTATACAGTCTGTTAAACATGGCACTGATTGTTTTGCAAAAATCAGTAAGGATGGTGAGATGTCTACCTTGTCTCCAGCTCTCATATGCACTTCCTTTAGTGAGTTGACAACTTTATTTCCTGTTTTTTAATTGCCTGTGTTGGACTCCTGCTGTCCCCATTTGTGTCTATTCTCTCTGCAAAAAAAGTCCAGACATCACTGGGGGAGGAGCTCCTATATCCATAGAAATCTCAGCCCTTCATTCTACATACAAGTCCTGGTTAGGCTCCGCCCACAATCTGCCATGACACCCCGCCCACTCCCACCTATGTTCTGTCTTTGCCCGCCCACTACTCTAGCTCCTTCTGTTCTGCCAGTTTACAAATTACCAGAGGAGTGCAGGCAGGGAAAAGCACACAGATTACTAGAATGATCTGTGTGCAAAGTAACCTGTACTATCTTGTGCTGTGGCTACATAGCACACACCCAGCTATTGACTGGCAGATGGGTGTGTTATGTAAAATAGACTGAGCACCATAGAAGGCTGGATGTCTGGGATAGAGCAGCTATTTCACTGAAGGAAATTACATCTGACCTCTGCAGAACTCCTCCCATCAGCACTACACTATACAGCAAGGAAGAACTGATGGATGGGATTACAGACCCCAATCACAGCTACATGGTAGGGAAATAATCATTTCAGTTATGTTTATTACCATGTCTAACTTTCAGGTATTTATATGAGGCTTTCCTAAAATATGTATGTTGCCTTTAGTTTTCTTTAAGGCCTCATGTACACTTCTGCTGGTAAACGGACATTAAGGAGCAGTTGGGCATTTTTTTCAGCTGCCCCGAACTCTTCTCTGTGTTATCTTATCAGTACATGTACACAGGGTCCTTTAGGCCTCATGCACACAAGACAATTTTTACAGCAGCTGTTTATAGCTTCAAACACTTTTTCCTACAGTCAAACTCTCCATCAGGTTATCCTATGTGTTCATGCACACATAGGCTGTTATTAATGGTTTTTGACTGGGGCGTTTTTGAGCTGTAAAAAAAACCCCAAGACTAGTGTTTTTCAGCTGTAAAAATGCTCAAACATGCAGAAGAACAGCACAAAAACACGGCTCGCCAACGTTTTTGGTCCATTAAAAAAAAAGAAAAAAAAAGCTACTGCTCAAACACGCTAGTGAAAAAATGCTGCAAAAAGCTGAAAAACTCACTACAAAGCTACTGACGTTTTTAGAATGTTTTTTAATGTCCTGTGTGCATGAGACCTAATAGTTGTTTCTAGGCAGGTGAGTTTAGAAGCATTTTTTGAAAAGCAAAAAAAAAATGCGTTCGGGGCGGATGTTCAGAGGCCTTTGAAACGCCAAATGCCTGTAACAGCTTGTAAACGCGTGTAAACACGGTAACTTGCATTTAGCAGCGTTTCGTTTATAGGAGTCTTTCATTTTGTTAAAAAACACTTTGACGCAAACGCAGCTAAACGCGTCTAAAATGCAGCATGTTTCTAGCTGTTAAGTTAAAATCGTTCAGGGGAGGTTAAACAACATCCTGTGTACATTTAGCCTTAGCAGGCTAACATTTCATTTCCTGTAAAGCTTTTTCTCAACAGAACAAAACGAACTTTGGTCCTTATGGAGAAAATACACAGTGGGTATAGAAAAGAATCACCCCCTTTAAAATAAAGGGATTTTATTAAAACTTACCGTAAAATCCTTTTCTCCGAGTTCACTGACAGACGCAGCTTCTCCATTACGTGTGGGGTTTTATGCTGGTCTAACTAGGAGTTAACTAGGCAGGGAAAAGAAACAGCTGGCCCCTCCCATGGGGGCCGTCCTCTCTTCCCACATAAAACCCCCTCATAGCATAGCTCTTCAGTTCGTACACAAGCCATACAAGAACAGAGCACAGAGGGGTGGGTGCTGCGTCTGTCAGTGAACTCGGAGAAAAGGATTTTACGGTAAGTTTTAATAAAATCCCTTTTTCTCCTATCGTTCACTGACAGACGCAGCTTCTCCATTACGTGTGGGGATGTCCCCAAGCTGTGTCAAAAAGAGGGGTGGGTAAAAACTAACGGTACCCAACTGAACCTCTAAGGAGGCGCCAGACGCGCCTACACTGCCGCCTGCAAAACTTTGCGGCCCAAAGCAGCATCTGAAGATGCAAACACATCAACTTTACAAAACTTAGCGAAAGTGTGAACCGAGGCCAAAGTGGCCGCTTTGCACACCTGTGACACCGAGGCCTGGTGTCTGAAAGCCCAGGAAGTGCTAACAGCCCGGGTAGAATGAGCCGTGACCAGAAAAGGGGGAACCTTGCCCCAAATAGAATACGCATGGGTCACGGTTTTCCTAATCCAACGAGAAATCATAGCCGACAAGGCCGCCAACCCTTTGCGCGGACCCTCTGGCAGCACAAAGCATCAGCTTTTCGAAAAAAAAAAAGCTGTAGCAGCCAAGTACACCCGTAAGGCCCTCACCACGTCCAAAGCATGCAACTCAAACTCCTTTGGGTGCAATGGACGAAAGCACAATGAAGGAAGAAGAACAATATCTTCATAATGTGAAAGGAAGAGAACACCTTCAGAAGGAAGGAAGGAAGGAGAGGGTTGCAAGACCGCATTATCCTTATGCATGACTAAGTAGGGAGACTTGCACGATAGTGCTGCTAATTCAGACACCTGTCTGGCGGAAGTGATGGCAACTAAAAAGGCCACCTTCTGCAACGGCAATTGTAAGGAAATCTCCCTGATATTCTCATAAGGCGGTTTCTGAAGAACAGAAAGCACCAAATGCAGATACCACGGAGCCATCGAAGCCTTCACCCAAGTCGCCACATGTCGCACACCTTGTACAAAGGTACAAATCAACGAGTGCAAAGCCAAAGGTCTCTGAAAGAGAATCGCCGATATCTGGCCCTAGAGGGTACTCAAAGCCAGTTTTTTGCTCAGGCCCTGCTGCAAAAAAGTCAGGACCCTGGACACAACATAAGAGCGAGGGTTATGGCCCACCGCCTCGCACCAAGCTATATAAGCCTTCCAGGTGCGGTGATAAATCTTGTGAGCAGTACACTTGCAAGCTTTTAACAAAGTAGGGATCACAGAGTCGGCAACTCCCGTCTCTTAGCACCTGGGACTCAAAAGCCAAGCCATCAAACCCGGCGAGGGTAAGGCAGGGTGCAAGATGGGTCCCTGAGACAGAAATTCATCTCACAGCGGGAGTCGCCAAGGGGCATCTGCCACCATTTGCACCACGTCGGGTTATCAAGTGCGCCGAGGCCAATCTGGAGCCACCAAGATTATTGGTATCCCCTCCGCCATTATCCTGCGTATCAATCGCGGAAGCAGTTTTATCGGAGGGAAAGCGTACAGAAGGCAGTAACGGCCCCAGGGGGCCACCAGAGCGTTCGTGGCCACTGCCAACGGATCCTTCGTTCTGGACACAAAGGTTTCCACCTTGTGAGTGAACCGGGATGCCATAAGATCCGCATCCGGCGTCCCCCATCTGCGGCAAATTTGATTGAACAATTCTGGAAAGACCACTCTCCCTGGTCCAGCGTCTGGCGACTGAGAAAATCCGCCTGCCAGTTCTCCACACCTGGAATGTAAACGGCGGAGATTGCCAGAACGTAACCTTCCGCCCAACGCAGTAAGATTGCTGCCCCCGCCGTAGCTGCTGGACTCCTTGTGCCGCCCTGATGGTTCACATACGCCACTGCTGTGGCATCGTCCGACTGAATTTGAATCGGACGACCCTGCAATCTCATCCAGAGAAAAAAGCACAATCTGATTGCTCTCAGCTCCAGTACATTGATGGGGAGGGCGAGCCTCCTGTGCCGACCATTGGCCCTGGGCAAACAGCTGTCCCAGGACCCTGCCCCAGTCCAAAGGACTATCATCCGTGGTAATGATCACCCACTGAAGGGGCAGGAACGACTTCCCCTGAATCAACGCCGAGTCCCGGAACCATAGGTCAGAGACGCCCTGGACTGGGAATGGATCAGAAGGTCCAAGGATCGAGGGGACCTGTCCCACAGAGCCAAACTTGCTCATTGAAGGAGACGAATGGTATCGCCTCGAAAGTCAAGACCATGAGCCCCAGCCCCACACGTAAGGAAGACCGTCGGTGCGACAGGAAAGTTTTCACTGCCGACTGCAGTGACCGCAACTTGGCTGGAGGAAGGAAAAACCTTTGCCTGCTCTGAGTCCAGAAACAGGCCCAGATACTCCAGGTGATGGGACAGAGACACCGTCGACTTCTGCAGGTTGAGCAACCAGCCGAAGTCCTGCAGCAAGGTCATTGTGATCCTCACCTTCTCTTCCCGAGCCGAGGCGGATTCCGCTCGCAGGAGCAGGTCGTCCAGGTAGGCTACTACCGCAATGCCTCTCTGTCGCAGTAACGCCATACCGAAGCTACCAGTTTTGTGAAAAAAACACTAGAGGTCTGAGACTAGACCGAAAAGGGAGTGCCACAAATTGAAAATGGAGGTCTCCCACTGCAAAGCGAAAGAAAACACTGAAGCCGTGGACAAATAGGTACATGGAGGTACACATCCCTGATGTCTAGAGACGCCAGAAAATTCCCCCTGATGGAGGGCGGCTACAACCGAGCGGATAGATTCCATCCGGAAATTTGCGCGCCCTAACATACCGCTTCAGGGCCTTCAGGTCCAGTACTGGCCGGACCCCCCCCCACTTCTTTGGGAACCACGAACAGATGTGAGTAAAAAAAACCTTGAAGCCTCTCGCTGGAGGCACTGGCACGATCATCCCTTGGTTCGAGTGCTTGTACAGCCCCAAGGAGGGCCTCCTGGCGTGCCTGCAGGAGCCCTAAGTCAGAGGCAAGAACCTGACTGGTGGCAGAGTGTTGAACTCAGAAACGTCCCCCACCCGAAGCCCGGGCGGAGACAACCCATCAGGCTGAGGAGATTTGTCCTCCGCCTTGTTGGTTTTGGGCTGCCACTACCGGCACCTGGCCCCTGTAGCGACCTTACCGAAGCGGGTCCCTTTACCCGCTAGGCCCGGGGCACGAAAAAACCTCTTCTGACCCGAGGTAGGGGGCCCCTGTCTACGGCGAAAACTCACGCCTCCGGGGCTCTGGGAGGAAGGCACTTCCCTCCTGTGAAATCTTTTATCTCACCCAGTCGTGGACCGAATAGACGTCCACCCTGAAAGGGAAGGTCTGCGAGGCCTTTTCTGGAAGCATGGTCACCGGACCAAAAACGCAACCAGAGTACCCGTCTGAGGATACAGCAACACCGCTACCCTGGATCCCATAGGCAGTAAATCAACGGCCGCATTACCATGGTACTTGAGACCTCGGGGCAAAAAGTCAGCCCTCTGCGGCATAGCCAGCAGGCGGCCGCAGTCCAGAAGATTCTGGAGCTCCGTCATAAGCTCAGACAGATATCGCGCCTCCATGGCGAACGTCAGGGCTGGCCTCAGAGCAGAGCCTGCCACCAGGATAGCGACCTTAACAACGCCTCTATCTTTGCCAGCGGGGCCCTTGAATGCAGGAACCCCTTCCAGAGGACTGGTCGTTGTCTTATTAAAGCGACCATAGGCGGGAGATCAAGGCGACTCCCATTTCTTTTTTTTTTTTTTTTTTAAGAAAAAGCTTTCCTCAAGGGATAATGAGCAGCAAACCGTTTTGTCCAAGTCCCTTGGAGTGTGGGAGGAAACCGGAGCACCGGGAGGAAACCCACTCATGCACAGGGAGGACATGCAACCTCAGGCAGGTCATGGTTAGGATCTGAGCCAGCAAGCATTATGCTGCCAGGCACAAGTTCCACTGCGTTACAAGGAATGCTGCGGACGCTGCCATTTACAACAAACGAGGCGATTAGGAAAAAGATCATATGGGCAAGCCTTGGGCGCCCTAGGGGGCCTGGAGGACCACACCACAAGTGCAGAAGTCAGCGATTCGCCATCCTGGCTCAATCGCATCGCAGTGCGATACCAATTATAACCGCAGCTGCCGTCCCCTGATCCTCTTCTCAGTCCGAGGGACCATCCGGATCAAAAAATCCTCCCTTGAAAAGCAAGGAGGAGGGGGACGCTTCTTGGGGGGCCTGTTGGCGACATCCGCCCTGGGGAAATTCACTAAAAACCGCCACAGCTGGTCCACAAAAGCCCCTTGCGCAGATTGCGCTCCTAGCATGTTCAGCTCCCTTAGGAACACATAGATGCATAGAAAAGGTTAAAGGCACCCCCACACAGCCGCACACCACTACCCCACAGTGCACCAGGGTCCCAGGAGGACTGCATCCGCCGCCACCAGCACCCACAGGAGAGCCCAGCTATACTTGCTGTTTGCTGCCATAACCCTGAGGATCGTCAGAGAGCTGCGCTGTCAGGAGCACACACCGTTCCAAAGTGAAAGTAAAAACTGTAGACACGTTTTTTGCATGAGCAAGGAATCCAATATGGCCGCCATTGAACACTAGAGGCCGAAAAACCCTGCAGGGAACGTGCAGTACCGCAAATGGCCGCTCTGAGCGCTAGAGGGAAAACCACATAGGCCCTATATGTCTGCGGCTATGGCAAAATGGCGGCGGTCCGCCGCAAAATGGCGGCAAAAAACGACCGAACGGCGCTAGACAATCGGGTGCGGTGCGGGGGGAAGGGGGTGTGCAGGGGGAGAACAAGGCTCCATGCGCCCCTACCCAGCAAAATTTTTTTTTTTTTAGGGTCGTTGGTCCCCCTTTCCGCCCCTAAAAAGGGGGGGGAAGGAAGGAGCTCTCACTCACCACTCCGGACGATGCCATGGGTAGCCACCCAGTCGCAGACCTTCGACCCCTGCTTGGCGGTATGCTGCAGGCCAGAAGTCGCCCTTCCCAAATCGCAAGGGGGGGGGGGGATCACCCCAGGCCGCCCGCACGGAACGGGCACAATGCGGCGGGTCCACATGCGGCGGGACTGGCTCGCATTGGTCGGCCAGGTCGGGGAAGGTACAAAGCCCATGGACTCTCTATGCCCCGACCGGCTTCTTGATAGCAGATCAATTGCTTGATAGAAGACAAATAAAAATAAAAGTAAAAGAAAATTTAATAAAAAACGGTCACAAACAGGACCGCAATTCCCCTGAAGGGACGCCAGGTCAACTCCTTGCAAACTAGGCATTGAAACTGAAGAGCTATGCTATGAGGGGGTTTTATGTGGGAAGAGAGGACGGCCCCCATGGGAGGGGCCAGCTGTTTCTTTTCCCTGCCTAGTTAACTCCTAGTGAGACCAGCATAAAACCCCACACGTAATGGAGAAGCTGCGTCTGTCAGTGAACGATAGGAGAAAATCACATTTTGTTGCTTTGCAGCCTGAACAAAAAAAAAAAAAAAAAAAGGACGGACAGTTTTTGTTTTATCTAGCTGTATTTACTCAGTGCAACTTATAAACATCCAAGTGAAAGATATGACAACAACATGTCAGAAAAAAAAATCAAAAACAGATTACTTCATAATGATAAACTTCACTGCTTCTAGGCATTGATACAGCCTTTGACATTTCTTTGTATCTATCTCCTGACTTGTGCCTGTCCACAACTTTATGACCGTACCTTGCCACTTATTGTTTGCTTCAGTTGCACTACCGGGACTGAAATGCTCCAGGAAAAACTCTTTTCAGGCTGAGCTAATCAAAATGACCACAGCTGATCAGTTGAAAATCAAATGGCATTGCGATTAGCTATACCTGACTGAGTTTACAAGTCATTTTTAGGAGGGGTGATCCTATTTG
>BLSH010181921.1:549026-561318 GCA_018402905.1 Glandirana rugosa
GAAAAAAAAAAAAAAAAAAAAAAAAAAAAAACAAGTCCGACGTTTCGTTGTTTTACACTAAAAGAGGATAGCAAGTGACTGTCTGCGTCGAAGAGGTAATGTACACCCCAAAATACGACCAGAGTGATCCTCAATTGATCCGTCCCTTTTCTTTGTCGACCGGGGAGGGTACCCCCGGCAGGAGAGAAGGGTGTATTTTGGGGGAGTATCGTATCGAGAAGTCAAAGTTACGGATCAAACGTTCCTCAACTGGACCGCAGGGAAGTCCCCTTAACGCCAGGACAAACACTGGCAAAAAATAATTTAAAAGAAAATGAAAATAAAAATAAACAGAAGATAGTTCGTTAACTAGACGATAGTTCTTCGGCCAGCCCCGTATCTCTCAGGTACCCGAAACATGGAAGGGGCTGGACCGGCTTAAAAAAAAAAAAAAAAAAAAAAAAAAAAAAAAAGGACGGACAGTTTTTGTTTTATCTAGCTGTATTTACTCAGTGCAACTTATAAACATCCAAGTGAAAGATATGACAACAACATGTCAGAAAAAAAAATCAAAAACAGATTACTTCATAATGATAAACTTCACTGCTTCTAGGCATTGATACAGCCTTTGACATTTCTTTGTATCTATCTCCTGACTTGTGCCTGTCCACAACTTTATGACCGTACCTTGCCACTTATTGTTTGCTTCAGTTGCACTACCGGGACTGAAATGCTCCAGGAAAAACTCTTTTCAGGCTGAGCTAATCAAAATGACCACAGCTGATCAGTTGAAAATCAAATGGCATTGCGATTAGCTATACCTGACTGAGTTTACAAGTCATTTTTAGGAGGGGTGATCCTATTTGCAACTTCCGTTTGAGGGTTTTTTTTTATTTTTCTCTGACATGTTGGTGTTCTCTTTCACTTGGATGTTATAAGTTGCACTGAGTAAATACAGGTGGAAAAAACAAAAACTGTGTCTGTCTTTTTTCAGGTTGCAAAGCAACAAAACGTGATTTTATCTATACCCACTGTACATGAAAACCAAAACACCTATTGTAGTCTGAAGTTGGGACTTGTATCTTAGTGCAGACTTCTGAGAAGGAGAAGCCCAATAATGCAAGAAAGGGAGTTTTCTGAGGCCATTTATATATTTATGGAGTACAGAACACCCCCAGACTGCCATTATGCAAGGAAGAGACTTTAGGATTCTTTGCCAACTTCAGAATAGGAAAGTTCCAACAAAAAGGAATTTTTTTTGATAAACTTTAGGTGGCACTAAACAATATCCTTAAAGCGGAGTTCCACCCAAAAGTGGAACTTCCGCTTTAAGGGGAGTTGACCCCCCGACATGCAACAATTGGCATGTCATTTTATGGGGGGAGGGGGGCAGCTGGGACCCTGTTTTGACCTCTCCTTTTCCTCCTCAATTCTTTTTTTTTTTTTAACAAGCAGTGTGCGTTAGTTGTGATTATGTACGCGTCTCTATGCATACTAAAAATCCTATTGTCTATAGTACATCTTGGGAACGAACAAGAGGGTGGTTACATTCCTACAAAGAGTGGAACCCTGGAAAATGAATATAGCCACCCTCCAACAGGAACATCGATCACAGCAGCAAAATAAGAGGAATTTGACGATTTGGAGGAAGCAATAGAAGGTACTTTGCCGAGTTAAGAATATATACTTAAATAGAATTATTGCTTTAAACCAGAGCTTGTGTCACTTTCAATCCTAAATAAACAACCACTGTCTAAACGAGGGCTGTCCAAACTTTTGCCTTTATGGGCCACATTGGAAGAAGAGGAATTGTCTTCGGCCACACATAAAATACACGAACAATAAGTACAACTCATGAGCAGAAAAAGTCAGACAGATTGCAAGTGAACGATCACTGATGTACCTAAGAAATAAAACATAATTTTTTGTAATATTTTTTATTACAAAATGTAAAAGAGGGCAACATAAAACTAGGGCAGTTCTAAATTTGCTTTTTGTCTGTTCATTTCTCACAAATATAGGTTCTGCTGAAAACTGATGATATGAATAAGGCGTGATCATGAAGGGTGGGATATTTTTCTATGGGAAGATAAAACTAAAATTCCAGTAAAGATAAACTGTCAAATCCCCCCCCCCTCCCATAAGTTTACGGGTTTTGTGTTGAGCCACATTCATAACTGTCCTGGGCCGCAGGTTGGACACCTCTGCTCTAAACACAACAGCCATGTGAATTCTTACTTCTATTTTGGTATCTGTGTATTCCTTCCCACTAAACCAGCATCAAACTATTTTTGCACTAAGGATGGTCAGTGCTGCTCTTGTTCCTTGTGCAGGGTGAGTGGTCTTATAACCGCCCTCAGCAGTTTTCTGCAGGTGTTCTGTCAGATTAGGCAACCCATCATATTTTATAACGGAAGTGACTTTTCATCGCCGCCATCTTGCTACACTTCGCACTCGTCTGCAGTAAGGCTACAGTGATAATGCAGTGGACATCTTAATAAATTACTTAAATAATTACACCAACCAGAGGTTTGCATTTCACACTTCTTTGGAACAGTAAACTGAGCTTATATAGTGAAGTTTTGATGTTGAATTGTAAAAGCAGTGGTGTTCTGTCAGATCAGGAAACCTGTGAGAGCAGCAGGCTTGCCACTGCTTTTAAAATTCAACATCAAAAGAGTGTCACATTTCTAAATACTGTATTTCACTATATACGCTCAGTTTGTTACAAATAAGAGTGAAATGTAAAACTCTAGTGGGTGTAAATATGATGTCCGCTCTTCGTCTTCTCACTGTATCCTTACTATGAACGAGTGCGGGGTGTAGCAAGATGGCGGCGATGGAACGTCACTTCCGCTACAAGATACGACAGGTTGCCTAATCTGACGGAACACAGGCAGCCTGTAGTGGGAGGATCTGCAGTGTCCCTTCATAGTTTTGATTTCTGTACAGGCCATGCACAGCACAGTGAAGATTTTATCACTACTTTTACAAGGTAACGTGGGCTCGCAATACAAGATATCAGGGTTTGAAAAAGCATTTGGTGCCCACAAGTATAGGCCTTCAAAATGGTCTGCACAAGATTCAAAAATCCCTGCTACCCCTTTTTGGTAGCTTTATCAACACATGAGACAGATTTAGGTACTTAACCACTTCAGCCCCGAAAGGATTTGCCCCCTTCCTGACCAGAGCACTTTTTGTGATTCGGTACTGCCTCGCTTTAACTGACAATTGCGCGGTCAAGGGACGTTGTGCCCAAACAAAATTGACATACTTTTTTTTACCACTAATAGAGCTTTCTTTTGGTGGTATTTGAACACCTCTGCATGTTTTATTTTTTGCGCTATAAAACAAAACAAGTGACAATTTTGAAAAAAAAAAAAAAAAAAAAAAAAAATTTTTTACTTTTTGCTATAATAAATATGCAAACATAAAATGTAAAAACATTTTTTTAAAAATCCTTAGTTTAGGCCAATATGTATGTATTCTACATATTATTGGTAAATAAAATCACAATAGGCGTATATTGACTGGGTTGCGCAAAGTTATCGTGTCTACAAACTATGGGAATAGATTTATGGCGTTTTTATTTTTATTAGTAATTGCGGCGATCTGTGATTTTTAATCTGGACTGCGATATTGCGGCGGACAGAACGGACTTTTGACACTTTTTTGGGACCAATGACATTTATATAGCTTTAAATAGCCACCAATTACTGTATAAATGTCATTGGCAGGAAAGGGGTTAAACTGTAGGGGGCGATCAAGGGATTAAGCGTGATCCCTCACTGTGTTCTGTGTGGGGGCTGGGCTGGGAGGGGCATGACAGATCTATCTTCCCGATCACTGGAAACAGTAGATCTGTGACATGTCCCTTGTCAGAACGGAGATCTGCCTTGTTTACATTGGCAGATCTCCGTTCTGTCTCAAACAGGCGATGACCCGCGGGCACGCTCACCCATCGTGCAGTGGGAGCAAGAGCCCGCCAGTGTGCTCCCGCCTGCAGCTGCGCGAGCCGCCATACAGCTACGGCGATTAGCGAAACAGTGCCAACCTGTCACCATATAACGATGGCGGCCGGTCGGCAACTGGTTAAAGTGGATGTAAACCCTCACATGTACCCAGTGAAGTGAACAGCCTCAGATGATACAGAGATTAAATAAATCTCCCTATATAAGTTTTGCATGCATATCTTCTGTCTTCAACTATTAGGCTTCATGCACACAGGACTTTAAAAAAAACAGCCAAAAAACGTCAGTAGGTTATCAGGGATGATTTCAGCTTTTGCCAGCGTTATATAACCGTCATTTTTTTTGCATTTTTAAAGGGCCAGCGTTTTTTTTTCAATTGGTCTAAAATGTCCAAAAACGTTGGGGATTGACATTTTTGAGCGTTTTTGGAAGTTTTTAAGTGTTTGAACGTTTTTACAGCTTAAAACAGTCCAAAAAGACCCTCAGCTCTTGGGTTTTTTTTACAGCTCAAAAACGTCACTGCTAAAAACAGCTGATAACAGCCTGTGTGTGCATGAACACATAGGATAACATGAAGGAGGATTTATTGACTGTAGAAAAAAACGTCTGCAGCTGAAAACAGCTGCTAAAAAACAGTAAAAAAATGTCCTGTGTGCATGAGGCCTTAGGCTTCATGCACACAGGACTTTAAAAAAAACAGCCAAAAAACTTCAGTAGCTTATCAGGGATGTTTTCAGCTTTTACCAGCGTTCTATTACCGCCATTTTTTTCGCGTTTTTAAAGGGCCAGTGTTTTGGGGGTTTTTTTGTTTTTTTTCAATTGGTCTAAAATGTCCAAAAACGTTAGGGATTGACATTGAGCGTTTTTGGAAGTTTTTAAGCGTTTGAACGTTTTTACAGCTGAAAAACGTCCAAAAAAACCCTCAGCTCTTGGGTTTTTTTTACAGCTCAAAACCCTCACTGCTAAAAACAGCTGATAACAGCCTGTGTGTGCATGAACACATAGGATAACATGATGGAGGGTTCATTGACTGTAGAAAAAAACATCTGCAGCTGAAAACAGCTGCTGAAAAACAGTCAAAAAACGTCCTTTGTGCATGAGGCCTAAATATCCTTTAGAAAGTGCTCTTCGGGTTATGATTTTTTTTCCTCTTCCTGCTTAAGACTGCAGAGAAGCCCAAGCACACAGCCAAGACAGCTGATTGGAGGAATGGCACACACTCCTCTCCTCATAGGTAGAGACTCTCAGCTCTGTTCTTTGTTTTGTTCAGCAGGGTGCCAATCTATTTATAGCATCCTCCCCAAAACAAAACTCAGGCTGCTCTTATCATAATGTGACAGAAACTTGTCAGGCTGATAACAGGGGAATGGTGCAGGAAAGAGCTAAGAGGCACAGGGCTTTGAAGAGAGAGAAAAAAAAAACTCTGCAGGTCTATGTGCCCAGCTCAAATTTCATGAATCTGGTTTACATCCACTTAAATAGCACAATTTTCAATGTAAAGCAGAGTTCCACCCAAAAGTGGAACTTCTGCTTTAAGGGAAGGTGACTCCAATTGTGGCATGTCATTTTTTTGGGGGGTGGGATAGGGGAGGTTTTCACAGGGTCCCAGGTCCACTTCCTCTCCAAGAGCGGCGGCTCTGGAAGGAAGTTCACCTACCAATCCCCCCCCCCCCCGCCGCCGCTCCCCAGTGGTCTCTGGCTCTTACAGGAGTCGTGGGTAGCGGCGGAGACAATCGAGTCCTTTCTCCCGTTGGACAGGAAGTTGAGTGAGGACATAAATTGCCCCCATTCGACTCTATGGCCTTGGAGGACCGGAGCGACGTCAAACGTCACTTAGACCCAATGGCCTTAAAAAGGGGACAATTTTTTTTTTAATTACTTTTTTTTATTGCTTTTAAGTGTAAATATGAGATCTCACAATAAAGGAGGCCCTGTCCTGCTTATTTCTATTACAAGGGATGTTTACATTTCTTGTAATAGGAATAAAAGTGATCACATTTTTTTTTTTTTTTTTTAAAGGACAGTGTAAAAATATAATGTAAAATATATATATAAAAAAAAAAAAACGCCCTGTCCCTCGGCGCTCGTACGCAGATCGAATGCATTCGCAAGCTGCGACCACATATGTAAATGGTGTTTAAACCCCACGTGAGGTTTTGCCATGATCATAAGGCTCCATTTACACAGGATGCCATTTCAACCTCCCCTGAATGATTTTTTGACAGCTAGAAGCCGGCGTCTAAAATGGCCATTTTGCATGCCGTGTTTAAGAGCGTTATGTTTAAATGGAAACGCCTGTAAACGAAAACAGCCCTAGACGCGAGTTACCGCGTTTAGGCGCGTTTAAAAGCCGTTTGGCGTTTCAAATGCCTCTGAACTGGCGTCTGAACCCATTTTTTTGCGTTCCAAAAAAAGCCTCTAAAACACAACTGCCTGGAAACTACCTTAAACGACCCTGTGTAAATGTACTTTTAAGATAACAGAGGAAAGTTCAGGGGCAGCTGAAAAAAAAATGCCCAAATGCCTTTAAATGTCCGTTTACCAGCAGCAGTGTAAATAAGGCCTTAAGCCTCGTACACACGGTTCGACGGTCGTACGACCGAACAGACCAAATCGTATGTTGGCTGTTGTATCTAGCATACTGACATGCACTACACGATCGTACGACCAAGCTGAACGTAGTGTCGTGTTATGAACGTATAAAGAGAAAGTTCAGGTGCATGTGATTAGTGTCTGGCCGTTCCCGACTTCTGAGCATGCGTGTTTTGCACAATACAACTTATTGGAACTACTTCTCTGTACACACGATACAACGGTCGTAAGACCACTTGTTGGTACTATCAAGTTTTCTAGTCTGCTCATACAACTTCTGTTGTAAGACCATCGTATGTCGGCTGTTCTAATCGCGCGTACTAACAATTGATTTCGCGTACGACCTGTTGTATACGACCGTTGAACCGTGTGTACGAGGCATTAGAGTGAGAGCAATAATTCTATCACTAGACCTCCTATGCAACTTAAAACTGATAACTTGTAGAAATTTTTAACCATCGCCTATGGAGATTTTCAAGTACCAAAGTTTGTCGCCATTCCACGCAATTTTGAAGCACGACATCTTGGGTATCAATTTGCTCGGCGTAACATTATCTTTCACAACATAGAACAAATTTGGCCTAACTTTACGGTTTACTTATTTTAATAAAAAAAAGTGTATTTTTTTCCCCAAAAAAAAAAAAAAATTGTGTTTCTAAGACCGCTGCTCAAATACGGTGTGAGAAAGTATTTCAACAATCTCAATTTTATTCTCTAGGGTGTTTGAAAAAAATATATATAATGTTTGGGGGTTCCAAGTAATTGTCTAGCAAAAAAAAAACAAAAAACTGATTTTAACTTGTAAGCAACAAGTTTTAAAAATGGGCTTGGTCCAGAAATGGTTAAAAGCGATTTGAAATCACTGCAAAATGGGTTTTTGCTTTTTTTTTTTATATAAAGGTAACGTTGTCACGTGACCTTAAAAAAAGTGCCCCACAGGCGCCTGAAAAGCACCGCAAAAACGACCAATGCTTTAGGGGCTGTTTTAGCAGCACTTCGGTGTGAAAGGGGTCTTATATTTTAGCCGCATTTACATGCACACCAAGCTGGCAACCAAAAGTACCGGGGGCTACTGCCCAGGGTGCTTTTCTGCTGCCTAGTAGTGAACTTGCATGGCATCTGCCCTCAACATAATGCTTTGTTCCCAAATGCCCAGGTATTAATATGTGGGAGGAGGTAATACTATTATGCAAAATGCGACCACCAGAAAATCACTATTTGTACATTCACTGTAGGTAAGTTCAGGCAATGCTGGGGGAACAAATGTAAAGGAAAGTGGTCAGTACTCAGAGCTGACAGTGTCTGTTTACACACAGGTTACATTAAAAGAGTAACTTTCGTGGGGAAAAAAATAGCAAATAAAGAAAAAAATAATATAGCGTGTACAATTGCCATACGAGTCATATTGTAATTGATTATTAAAAATGACCTTTCCTTTTCAATTTGCAGCTCTGTCATTTTCTGAGAATGCATTGCAATATGGCTACCTGGAGTTGTTCTGTACACAGTGTGTACTGACCCCTCCCCAGAAACATAATTTCCTGCTTGTGTGATTGGCTCACTGATTTTCCCAGAAGACTGCCTGAGCTACAAGTCAGATTTCAGGCATCCTCTGCAACAAAAATGTCATTTTTGGAGAGATACTTTAAATAGGAGCACGCCTAAAGGTTGCAGGCACAGTAGGTTTCCACCTTAGTGCTCTCCAGCTGCACACCTGACAGTTAATTATGAAACCACTCCCATTAGACCCACTCAGCACAGAGGGATTTATTCAGAATAACAAAAAAGGTAGACATCTGCAACAAAGGTTATGATAATCCTTGCAATGTACATAGATCACCCAGAGGGGAATGTTTGTTTTCTCTCAACAAAAGTGGAGTTACGCTTTAAAATAAATCTGTAGTGAGACACATCTTGAGGCTGCCATTGCTGATCTCCTTTTTAGAATTTTAGTTGTCGGGCTGTCAAGTACTTGCAAATCAGGTCAGTGCCACAGAAAGTATTGAAGGCACTGGAACAGCCACACTGTTAGTATTTTCAGAAGGGAATGTCAGTAATGGCAGCCTTGGTAAGGTTTCATTCAAAAGTAACTTTGTAAGTTCAATACAATTTACAAATACTATTTCGAGCCTTCCTACAACTGCAAACGTTAAGCTAGGTTCACATCTGAGCAGTTTCATGTTTGCACGGGCACAGCAGCTCATTCATTTTGATGGGCTGCTGTGGCCGCGTTACCTGCAGGAATACAGCCGCATGGAAACCACAGTGTTTTGGCGACATGCGTTTCCACGTGCAGGAAACAGCACCAAACTAATGTGAACCTTTCCTAAATAAATCTGTTTATTAAAAAAAGCAAGTTCAATTATTTCTACACCTGCAAATATTTGGCAAACGCTTCACACTCATTCCAAAATGTTACTTTGAATTAAACAGCTGCCACGTAAATCCCTAGGGATTCTATATATTATATTGCAGAGTAGTTTCTCCTTTACCAGAACACAGCTGTAGTGATCATGAAAGGAAACAAACATACTTTTTTAATTAGAAAGAAGACTTGTGCTGTATAAGACAAAGCAAGGCAAGGTTCTGCAAATACATGCAATGCTTTGCACTAAATACTGCATTTACAATAATGTGTTGGTTTAGACTGGAAACGAGGTACACAAATGAATGAAATCACACACTTTAAAGACACAAACAGAATAAAAAAAATGCCTGGATAACTGCACAGATTCTCTTTGATGTGCTGCAAAATCTCTGCGTTTTCTGTGGTCAAAGCATACGCTTCCATTTTTATCATCAGCATTGTAATAGCAATATAAACAATCATTTTTGATAATCCAATATAAGCTTACTTGAAACATCTCATTTCACAAGTGCTAACCTGTCTGCTGATCATCTCTTTCCACAACTTCCTGGATTCTTTGCATGCTTTGAAGCTTTTCCTCTGCTGTTATTATTTATCACACATACCAATATAGTGCTGACAATTTAGCAACACTTTACAAATACAGTATATTGTTTATTTTCAGTTTCTAAGGACTACACATCCCATGGTACAGTGCTGCATGCAAGCAGTGCCTTCTGTACTGACTGTCTCCTGAAATCCTTCCTCTCAGCAACTGTGTAGTTCAGAAGGCAGGCTCTCTGAATTCTGACACAGCAGTGATTACACACAGAGCATAGTAAATACATGTCATAGAATTCATTCAAGGAAGTAAATATGGGGATCTTCAGCAAGCAAGTTTACAAACGTCAAGGTCATTCACATTATGAGTAAGCTAGACATTTTGGAAATTCATTTTGAAAACATATGATTTTACATTTTAAAACTGAAGTTTAGTAAAAAAATAAAAAAATAAATAAAAAGTTTTTTCATATACAGCAAAGCACTCTGTTTATAGAGGAGGGGGGTCCTGTCACCCATCTGCTTCTCCTCCATTCACAGAATGCTGTGAAGATTGCAAAACAAGCCAAGCTCAATGACAAAGTATTGAAGCCATTGGAACAGTCCTCTAACCGCTTGCCATCATTATACGGTGGCAGGTCGGCTCTCCTGTGCAAATCGGTGTAGCTGTACAGTGGCTCGTGCAGTTGCAGCTGGTGCACCCTCGTGCCCGCTGCTTGGGCGTGCCTGCGGGTCGGGCGCACTCAGTCTACCGGCAACCCGCGATCGACTGTTACAGAGGCAGAACGGGGATCTGCCGATGTAAACACGGCAGGTCCCCGTTCTGTCAGGGGACATGACACAGATCTACTGTTCCCAGTGATCGGTAACAGATCTGTCATGCCCCTGCCAACCCACCCCCCAACACAGTTAGAACACAGTTATGGAACACACTTAACCCCTTGATCCCCCCTACAGTTTAACCCCTTCCCTGCCAGTGTTATTTATACCGTAATCAGTGGCCATTTAAAGTTCTGATTGCTGTATAAAGGTCATTGGTCCCAAAAAAAAAAAAAAGTGTCAAAAGTGTCCAATTTGTCCACCGCAATCCCGATATTAAAAAAATAATAATAATAACAAAAAAAATGCCATAAATCTATTCCCATAGTTTGTAAACGTGATAACGTTTGCACAACCCAACCAATATACGCCTATTGCAATTTTTTTTTTACCAAAAATATGTACAAAAATATACAGTTGTGCTCATAATTTTACATACCCTGGAAGAACTTATGATTTCTTGGCCATTTTTCAGAGAATATGAATGACAACACAAACTTTTCTTTCACTCATGGTTAGTGTTTGGCTGAAGACATTTATTATTAATCAACTGTGTTTACTATTTTTCAATCATAATGACAACAGAAACTACCCAAATGACCCCGATCAAAAGTTTACATACCCCAGTTCTTAATACCGTCGATTGCCCCCTTTAACATCAATGACAGCTTGAAGTCTTTAGTGGTATTTGTGGATGAGGCTCTTTATCTTCTCAGATGGTAAAGCTGTCCATTCCTCTTGGCAAAAAGCCTCCAGTTCCTGGAAATTCTTGGGCTGTCTTACATGAACTGCACATTTGAGATCTCCCCAGAGTTGCTCAATGATATTGAGATGGCCACTCCAGAACCTTCACTTTATTCTGCTGTAGCCAATGACAGGTCGACCTGGCCTTGTACATCCCATGCGCAGCTTCCTGGCTGATGAATAAAAAAGGTTCCTCCAGTATTTTTTGATAACATACTGCATTCATCTTGCCATCAATTTTGACCAAATTCCCTATGCCTTGTTAGCTCACACATCCTCAAAAACCTCAGCGATCCACCTCAAAGTTTCACAGGCCTTGTTGACTCGTCACCAAATGTAGTGTTTATGGTTGTGGCCAAAAAAATACATTTTGTTCTCATCACTCCAAATTACTTTGTGCCAGGTTTGAGGCTTGTCTCTGTGCTGTTTGGTGTATTGTAAGCGGAATACTTTGTGGCATTTGCGTAGTAATGGCTTTCTTCTGGCGGCTCGACCATGCAGCCTATCTTTCTTCAAGTGCCTCCTTATTGTGCATTTTGAAACAGCCACACCACATGGTTTCAGAGAGTCCTCTATTTCACCTAAAGTTATTTGCGGGTTTTTCTTTGCATCCCGAACAATTTTCCTGGCAGTTGTGGCTGAAATTCTAGTTGGTCTACCTGACAGTTATTTGGTTTCAACAGAACCCCTCATTTTCCACTTCTTAATAAGAGTTTGAACACTGCTGATTTGCATTCTCAATTCCTTGGATATCTTTTTATATCCCTTTCCTGTTTTATACAGTTTAACTACCTTTTCCCGCAGATTCTTTGACAATTCTTTTGCTTTCCCCATGACTCAGAATCCAGAAACGTCAGTGTAGCACGGGATGAAAGATGCAAGGGTCTGTCAGGAGTCCAGAAACCCGCTGACCTTTTATACACATACACTAATTACAAGCAAACAGATCACAGGTGAGGATGGTTACCTTTAATAGCCATTCAAACCCCTGTGTCAACTTGTGTGCATGTTATCAGGCCAAAATCACCAGGGTATGTAAACATTTGGGTAGTTTCTGTTGTCGTTATGATTTAAAAAGAGTAAACACAGTTGATTGAGAATAAATGGCTTCAGTCAAACACTAACCATGAGTGAAAGAAATGTTTTTGTGTTATTCATATTCTCTGAAAAATGGCCAAGAAATAATAAATTCTGCCAAGGTATGTAAACTTATGAGCACAACTGAATATCTGCCTAGACTGATGAATAATTCTGATATATATATATATATATATATATA
>BLSH010181921.1:596816-615074 GCA_018402905.1 Glandirana rugosa
GTGTCGTCAAGATAAAGTCGACCGACCATTTCGTTGTCATTGTCGTCGTCACCTCTTGGTCCGTAGACTGTGGATTTTAAATCCTCGTCTTGTAACAGTGGGATATAGTCCTTCATAAGTTCGTTACTAGAAGTCTCGTCCTAGTAGTCCGTAATGGTAGTACTTTTGACGTCTAAATTTCACCAACATTTGGAGTCTGTACTTTATACGTTTTGTTCGGATAGGGAGATATCACACATCAACAGAGTCAATTCTCGTGATTCACAGTAAATACAGACGACGAAGTAAGGACACGTTAGTCGTACTCAGTGAAGACTGTTCAAAACAGGAATGAAGCAGCAGACATAAATGACACTTAGTGCTCTTAACTGAGACAACTACACACTATAGAGGGATAGGCTTGTTTTGCATATTTCATGTCTGAGGTTTACAACCACTTTAAATCTGCAGTTTTCATGATGGTAATGCCTGATGATCCTGCTCTGAAGATCATTGCTTGAATACTTCCTGATATAGGGTGACAATGTTCTGCTCCTAAATTTTAGGTGTCAGATGCCTGGTTCTCCACTGCTGCTGTTACTGTTGCTTTACCAGCCAGCTGAAATAGAACTGCTGTGTCCTGTTAAGGACAAGACTAATGACACTCCAGGAAGTGTGTTAGATGATAAAAAAATTTCAGCCAATGGAATGAGGAATTATACATCAAATCCTTCTGCCCTGCTGCTGCTTCTCTTCTTCCCGCTTGCCCACAATTATCGGCTCAAAAATGTATTAAATTGCAGTGTACCAATTCTTAGATGTGGTGGGTGCTTTAGTTTTACTTTTGTAAAGTAAAAATATAAATTGTATTCTATACTTTGTCCTCTTTAAAATTACACTAAAATAATGACCCTATTACCTGTCAAAAAATATGATTCTGGTAAAAAGCATTGCAAAATTATTTACAAATGTAATAAAGGATTTTTTTTGTTAAATGTTGTGCTTTTTTAAATGTGACTGTAATGTGCTGCGGCTCTAAATGGCTAGGTGCAGCCATCAGCCTCGATCACTATAAAGTCAGGTCACCAGCAGCCAGCGATTACCTGCAGTGATCGCTGGCTGTGCAGACAGGCACATATACCTGCGGCCACTGGTGACCTGTTATTATAGTCAACAGGGCTGGGGGCTGCACCTAGCCTCCTCAGAAGATTCCTGCCACTATAATTCGCACTGGCCTGAATTGCCAGTGTGAATGTAGCCTACTATGCCGCCACACCATCTATGCTAAATGGATAGATTTATGCATAGCTTTAATCTATCCATGGCCGCCGCGGCCACCCCTATTCATGCGGCCGGCCCCTTTCAGGACAGGGTTTTTCCTTTGATGCACCTGTTTAGAGCCATAGGCTCTAATAGGATTAAAAAAGTGCCTGGCGGCGCAGAGCATTGCGCTCGCAAGCCCACTCAGTGTGTTAGAAAAGAAAATAATATTTGCTTTTTTAACACTAAATTGCCTCTCCACTAATCAGGAAGCGCAGGGGTCTGCACTCCCATCCTCTGCCCCCATCCTAAAATTTCACCAGCTGCCACTGTGAGTCAGGGAAAGATGGCCCCCACTCGGCTCCATAACATTGGGTGACGGAAGCGACATCAAAGGTCACTTCCACCCAATGGTCTTAAAGGGGGAAATTTTTTTTTTTTTTAAAAATACTTTTATTTATTTATTTGTGTTGCATTTAAGTGTACATGTGAGATTTGAGGACTTTTTGATCCCAGATCTCACATTAAAGAGGTCTTATAATGCTTTTTTTCTATTACAAGGGATGTTATTTTTTTATTAAAAGGACAGTGTAAAAATTTAGATAGATGCATAGCTTTAATCTATCCATGGCCGCCGTGGCCACCCCCTATTCATGCGGCCGGCCCCTTTCAGGACGGGGTTTTTTCTTTGATGCACCTGTTTAGAGCCATAGGCTCTAATAGGATTAAAAAAGTGCCTGGCGGCGCAGAGCATTGCGCTCGCAGGCCCACTCAGTGTGTTAGAAAAGAAAATAATTAATATTTGCTTTTTTAACACTAAATTGCCTCTCCACTAATCAGGAAGCACAGGTATGTTACTGGTTTCCAAATTGGCTGAGTGGTCAGGCCGATCCTATTGGACACCTTTCTCAGAGGAGGAGGGGCATGCACGGCCGAAGCCGCCTAAGGAAAGCACGCTCCCGCTCACCGGTCACCTTTGCCCACTTCCTAGCTGGAGTAAGTGCGGGACTTTGATGTCCTGACTGCCCTGGGGGGTGATCTGATGTTGTCAGTGCCGCGAGCCCCACGGGGGGGTGCTATGTATCCTACTGTATATACCCTACCTGTGATGTTGTATACCCTGCTGTATATACCCTATCTGGTGAAGCTGTATAACCTGCTGTATATACCCTATCTGGTGATTCTGTATATACCCTGCTGTATATACCCTATCTGGTGATGCTGTATACCCTGCTGTATATACCGTATCTGGTGATGCTGTAAATACCCAGCTGTATATACCCTATCTGGTGATGCTGTAAATACCCTGCTGTATATACCCTATCTGGTGATGCTGTATACCCTGTTGTATATACCCTGTCTGGTGATGCTGTATATACCCTATCTGGTGATGCTGTATATACCCTGCTGTATATACCCTATCTGGTGATGCTGTATATACCCTATCTGGTGATGCTGTATACCCTATCTGGTGATGCTGGGCTGTATACTCCTGGCACAATGGGTGAAATGTATAACGGGTGGGGCTTATGAGAAGTGGGAGGGGTACAAAGAAGGATGGGGTCTGCACTCCCATCCTCTGCCCCCCATCCTAAAATTTCACCAGCTGCCACTGCGAGTCAGGGAAAGATGGCCCCCACTCAGCTCCATAACATTGGGTGACGGAAGCGACATCAAAGGTCACTTCCACCCAATGGTCTTAAAGGGGGAAACATTTTTTTTTTTTAAAAATACATTTATTTATTTATTTGTATTGCATTTAAGTGTACATGGGAGATCTGAGGACTTTTTGATCCCAGATCTTACATTAAAGAGGTCTTATAATGCTTTTTTTCTATTACAAGGGATGTTATTTTTTTATTAAAAGGACAGTGTAAAAATAAAATAAATAATAATAAAAAAAATTTAAATCGCCCCATCCCGCCAAGCTCACGCACAGAAACGAACGCATACGTAAGTCGCGCGCGCATATGAAAACAGGGTTCAAACCACACATGTGAGGTATCGCCACTTTCTGCTTGTGCCTTGCCACCCACTTGCCAGTGGACATGTTCCTTTTATGTCTTATGACTATTCTGGGACGTTTTTGTATGTATTGAAAATAAAACACATTGGATTAGTTCTCCGATCCAGCTGGAGTGCTGTCTACCTTCTTTCTGAATTTCATGTACTACGGTTCACGGACCTGATGTGCACCCAGCCCTTGGAGTCATCACACCCACCTAGAGCGGCTTTCCTTTCTCTTGATGCTCACTATCGCCCTGATCGTTAGTGTGAGAGCAATCCTTTTAGCACTAGACCTCCTCTGTAACTCAAAACTGGTAACTTTTTTTTAAACGTCACCAATGGAGAAATGCCAAAGTTTGTCTCCATTCCACAAGCGGGCGCAATTTTGAAGCATGACATGTTGGGTATCAATTTACTTGGCGTAACATTACCCTTCACATAAAAAGAAAAAAAATTGGGCTAACTTTACTGTTGTCTTAGTTTTTAATTTAAAAAAGTGTATTTTTTCCAAAAAAGTTGCGCTTGTAAGACCGCTGCGCAAATACGGTATGACATAAAGTATTGCAACGACCGCCAATTTATTCTCTAGGGAGTCTGAAAAAAATATATAATGTGTGGGGGTTCTAAGTAATTTTCTAGTAAAAAAATAATAATTTTAACTTGTAAACAACAAATCTCAAAAAGAGGCTCGGTCCTTATATTTTTGAAGTCAGAGCTGAGATATAGAAAAAAATGATTTGCACTTTAGGATAAAGCAGCCATTTTGCATGGGGTAATTGTACAGGCAAGCGAAAGTGGAGCTGCAGTAAAAAAAAAAAGTTTTAAAGTTTAGGTAGGCAGTGGCCATAACGTGACAAGGAAACTCTGACAGGACTTCCCTTTAAAACATATAAATATGCAGATAGATAAAATATATTACACATGTTAAGGTTACGTCTGTCTTCTGTTTTTGTTTCCTTTTGAGTAGATGACTATGTCTTCTTATGACCTGCTTGTCACAGTTTCTTTGTGATGCAATATATTCCATTACATATGTATCATACCAAGCTGATAATCTTATCTTTTATTGATCTTTGTAATTTCGCACTTAACTGCTCACGGAAAATTGATTACAGTTACACAACATTACTAGTACAGAGCAAAGGAGTGCCCTTAAGGTTAATGTTTCTGTTGAATTCTGAAACTTACCTCTGCAAAAATGATATAGAAATGTTTTCTCATCATGGTCCATGATAACAGGCTAGTGCTAAAAGCAGTGAGGTGTCATTGATCAATGACCTTGATATACTAAAGGCAAATAGGCTGTTCACCTCACCTCAAATTCCCTTGCAAAATGAAGTTCTTTTGACTTCTATCATTCAATCATGCAAGCAAATATACTTTTTAAACATTTTCCTTGCATGTGATTGTATTCTTTGTAAAGTGAATTTTCAATGCAATCACCAAACTAAGGGAAATTTCCCTTGCAAAGTGAATAGCCTATTTGCCTTTAGTAAATCATGCAGAGTAATCTAGAATGTTCAATTGGTTAATGACTTTCAGAGTTCTGAAGTTGCGTTGGAATTGTGCTAAGGCTAGGTTCACACTGCTCCAATCCGATTTTGATAAGATTGTCTGTGCAATTATGTAGTGTAGGAAGACAGAAGGCTCAGGAAGAAAGTGGCATAGGAGCATTTATAATCTACAACCAGGTTACAGCCTTCATTCATTCACAAAGTATTGTCCTTTGATCTGCACATACCCGTTCCACATTTGTAAAAAAATAAAGAATATTTTTCTCTAAAAATGTGTACTCATTTAACCCTTTACCCATAGCAACCCTTATTTGTTTGTTTGTAATAACTCCTTCCTTTCAGTTTGTGTGTAAACATTTTTTTCAATTTTGCCCACTTTGTTCTTTTTTGTACTTAATAATAAAAAAAAATACTCAAAAATGAAAAAAAAAAAAGCATTTAACCACTTAAAGAGGAAGTAAACCCTGATGGGTTTTACTTTCTTTTTAGTTGCCTACAAAGTTAAAGCATAATGTGCTAGTATGCATCGTGCCAAAAACTTAAAGTAAAATACCCACAGTTCATAACTCCAGTTAGGAGCGTGACATATTAATAAAATGTATATATATATATATATATATGCGGGAAGGCATATGGATTTGCACAAGCCCAAACGTCCAGTGGTCACTTATAAGGGGACCCACGGATAGTTTATCTTCTTCCCTGGGTCACAGAAAGTGACAGGGCTGTCATATTTGAACTTGTCGGACTGCAAAATTCATGCTGGACCATAATTGATCAGTTTCAGGAATGCAGCTTGTACATAATGCCAAATATAAATCTCGGTACAGGAAATGTGAATTAGGGAAGATCGTATTCCACAGTCTGCCCTGGACAGCCCCAGGGCCCTCCTTACCCATGTGAGTGCTCAGGGCCCCACCCCTTTTTCACCCAGAGAAAAAGGGAATGCTAAGGACAACTGTCAATTCTCACCTTACCATCACAGAATGAACATCCAAGAACCCATGGAATCATCCTCGAATCTCTGATTGATCACAGACATTTAAAAGCAAGTACTTTCTGCCTGCCTCATTTCTTTCTGCTGTATATTATTGCTTTGTAACATAATATTTCTGTAAATATTTTACTGCACCCAAAACTTGACCTTTTCATCATTAACCCTTATTCTGAAAAGTGTTAATCTTGTCCCTAAAGCTCTTAATGCAAGTTATCACAAATCTGTTCCTTTGAAGAGCGCTACTGTTTAAAATAACTCATCTGAATATCCCTGTCTGTGGTGACAGCTTGTGTTACAGGTGGTTATTCTAAAGTCATATTGGTATTGCTAATTGTTGCAGACCTAACACTCCGGATCAAAGGTTAGTAGTGGCACTGAAAGGTTAATTGTTTGAATTAGCCCAGTAACAATCACTCTCAGGCAGCTGGCATTTAGACTGTGGTCCTGCAAGCTGGGAAATCTTTGTGCTGGAAGCAGCTGAGAGTTGCATTGTTGTGTTAGTGACGAGCGCAGTGTGAGATCAGGGGGGTCCTCGGTCACCGTCGGTGAGGAGGTGTAATGTTTGTCACGTACCCTGGTGGAGAGCCTGACTTCCGTAGGAAGAGAGCTCTCATACAGCTCTGGCTTACTGACCACTGGAGTGGAGACAGCAGTCAATGAGCACAGTGGGGTAGGAGTGCCTGGTGGAAGCCGTAGAGGCTGAAAGGTTACCAGATGCAGGTGAGTGCAGATCTTCACCAGATGCACTGCAGATGATGACAGCTGGGCACTTGGTACAGGGAGGCAACCCTGGATACTGGATACAGCAGACTGGAGCAGGTGAGACAAGCCGGGTCAATACAGGAACATCAGGTATATCAGACAGTAGGCAGAGAATTGTCAGGTCACAAGAAAATAATACAACAACGGTAAGCACAGAATCACAGGTAAAGCTGCAGATCAGACAGCACTCCAGCAAAGGTCTGACTTCCTTATAAAGGCCCATGTGATGAGATGCTGGGTAATAGGGCCCTCCTGCTCTCATGGATTCTGGGCTCTAGAGTCCTCCTGCTCTGACGGACTCTGGGTCTTAGAGTCCTACTGCTATTGATGCCCAGACAGGAGGGCATCGATTTGATACCCACGTTCGTCACAGCGGCGACTTCCCCAGGCTCTGGACCTTCTGACATGAGGTAAGAGGAGCGCCACAGGCGCATGTCATACTGAAATGAGGGGTTATTTTCTTTGTCTTGCTGACCCAATGCCTCTTTTTCAGCTCCAATGGAGTCCCCCGGGAGGAGAAATGCGTCATCACCTGCCTGTGGCCAGCCCTCTCACAGCAGGTACATTGTAGGGGGGTTCCCTTGGGTGTGGCCTGCTGGGAGGAGGGGTATAGGTGAGGTCCTCGTCTCTGTCATTCCCCATCATTATTGTGGTCTCTGTGTCTCTTCTTTTTTCTCTTTTTTGGCACAGTTCTCCTAGGTCTGATCATAACCACAGCTCACGTAAAAGAAGTGGTTCATCAAAGTCCCATCATCGGCACTCCTCTTCCAGATCCAGACACCACAGCTTACCCTCTAGGTCAAGGCACCATAGCAGGGACCCGTCTCGCCCTTCCATGACTCACTTCAGCCACTCAGCTGAACATGCCTGCTGGGGGTGCAGATCTCAAGTACTGGTGGGGAAATCCCTCTGTTACCTCTGTTATGCCAAAGATGCAGGCGAAAGAGGTGGGACGGACCAGCGAAAGTCCCTTGTCAAGAGGGTCGTTAAAGAGTCTCTAAAGTAGATGGAGTTCGGCCAGTTCCACAGTCCTTCTACAGAGCCTTCATGCTCACCAGTAAGGGAGACACAGGTGCAGGACGCATGGGAGTCCTCTCAGCCAAGCCACCCATCTGCCGCCTCCTTGGAAAGTGACTCGGAAGGGGAAGACCCCTGCGGGGGCTTTGATTCATCCCTGGTTCCCCCTCTGGTGATAATAAGAGATCCATTGGCTGCTCCTCCCTAACAGTACTTTAACCGGTTCCCGACCGTCTCACGTACATTTACTGCAGCAAGTTGGCAGCATAGCGCAAGTCGCCGTTTATAAACGGTAATTCGCGCATGCAGTACGCTCGTGCCCGCCGCACGCTCCCTGAGTGGGGCTGAAGGTCGAACAGACTCGATGTCCGCCCGTGACCCACGATCGCCTGCTACAGAAGAAAAGCGGGGAACCGCCAATGTAAACACGGTGGTTCCCCGCTCTGTCAGGCGGCATAACAGTGATCTACTGATGCAAGCCCAGCCCCCACACAGTTAGAACATGCCTAGGGAACACATTTAACCCCTTGATTGCCCCCTGCAGGTTAACCCCTTCCCTGCCAATGACATTTATACAGTAATCAGTGGCTATTTTTAGCTCTGATCGCTGTATAAATGTCAATGGTCCCAAAAAAGTGTCAGAAATGTCCGATCTGCCCACTGCAATATCACAGTCCCAATAAAAATTGCAGATCGCTGCCATTACTACTAAAAAAAAAAAAATAGTAAAAACGCCATAAATGAATTCTCATGGTTTGGAAAAAAGGCAACTTTTGCGCAAACCAATCAATAAACGCTGATTGCAATTTTTTTTTACCACAAATATGTAGAAGAATATATTTGGCCTAAACTGATGAATACATTTTTTTTTTATATATTTTTTTTGGACATTCATTATAGCAAAAAGTAAAAAATATTGTGTTTTTCTTTTTCAAAATTGTTGCTCTTTTTTTTGTTTATAGCGGTGATCAGAAGTGATGTAGGAGGTGATCAAATACCACCAAAAGAAAGCTCTCTTTATGGCAAAAAAAAGACATCAATTTAGTTTGGGTACAACGTCGCACGACCGCGCAATTGTCAGTTAAAATGATGCAGTGCCGAATCGCAAAAATTCTCTGTTCCTTACTGAGCTTGGTGAAGTTATCTCAGAGGAATGGTGTAAAGTGGAGAAAAAGAACTCCATGCTGTTGAAGGTGCTGAAGTTGTATCCTTTTAAGGAGGAAGAGGTCAAATATCTGGAGTCGTCTCCTCTGGTGGATGCAGCCGTAATGAGGCTGATCAGACACGTGACCCTTCCCCTGGAAGACACGGCCTCCTTCAGAGATGCCTTGGGCAGGTGGATTGATTCTGACCTCAAACGGGCCTACCTAACAGCGGGTATGGCCTGCCAGCCCACCTTAGCCCTGGCAGCAATGTTGAAAGCCATGGAACTGTGGACTAATAACGTGGAGGAGACGCTCAGGAACGTCACGGAAGAATTGACCAGAGGGTCGCCCATCCAGGAGCTGAGGTTAGTTTCCTAGGGGAGGCCTCTATTGACATCATCCGCCTGGTGGCTCGGGTTATACTTTCCGCTGTGACTGTCAAGCGTGTCTTGTGGCTTCGCCCATGGCTGGCCGACCCGGCATCAAATCAAGTGTGGTGCCATATACCATTTGATGGGTCCTTCCTTTTTGGCAATAAATTGAACAAGGCCATAACCCGGGCCACCGAAGGTAAGTCTGTGTTCCTCCCTCAAGACCAGCGGGGGCAAAGCAAAAGAAGAACTTTTGCAGGAAAGCCGAACCAGGAGTGTGTCAGGGAGCCACATAGTTACAAGCGTGGCAGGGAATTCTCAAGATTTTGGAAGTCGAGGCAGTCTTCCCTCAAGAACTCTGCTAAGAGCGGCTCGACGGGAGAGAGGGAACCAACTAAGTGCTTTTGAGATTGGGCCTGCCAGGTGGGGGCTCGCCTTCTCCGCTATCGGCATGTCTGGGCAGCCTCAATCCAAGACTTCTGGACCATCAGAACCTTCTCTTCAGGCCATGCCTGGACTTTCAGCAGTGCTCCCAGACTCAGGTTTATCCCCACGTCTCTCTCAGCCTCAGAATAAAAAAAGGCAAATCCTGTTAGCCTGCGTAGACTCTTTGCCATTCCCGTACCAGACAATGAGCGAGGCTTGGGATTTATTTCCCTCTCTTTATGGTGCAAAAGAAGAACGGCACATGGAGGCCCGTTATAGATTTGACCTACCTGAACCGCTTTGTCAAAAAGGAAATGTTCCAAATGGAAACGCTGTCCACGATCCAGCAGTCGGTCCGGCCGGGAGACTGGCTAGTCTCTATAGATCTAAAGGACACTTATTTCCACATTTCGGTGGCAGCAGGTTTCCAACAATTCCCCTGGTTTGCCATAGGGCAGCTTCACTTACAGTTCACCTGCCTTCCCTTCGGGCTGTTGACATCTCCACGTGTCTTCTCAAAGGTCTTATTGGCTGTAGTTGTAGTTGGCTGTAGTGGCCCTGGACCATTACTTAGACGATCTCCTCCTATTGGCCCAAGACAGAACTCAATAGAATACAGGGGCCAGGTCATTGCCACCCTCCAGGAATTCTGGTGGCTCCTGAATATAGAGAAGAGATGCCTGGAGCCTTAACAGTCCCTCATATCCCTCCAGGCATGCTTCGATACAGTGAGGGGCATCATCTCCTTACCCGAGGAGAAGATTGCGATAGTCCGAAACAGGATTCGCCTAGCTCTCTCGTCTTCTCACCTTTATGCCCTCCAGTGTCTGAGGGTCATCAGTACCATGGTGGCCATGATCCCCATGGTGAAGAGGTGCAATGGAGGATGTGGCCCTGCCAGAAAGGGTTTCTTCAACAGTGGCAATCAGGCAGCAAGGCCCAGCGCATCTACATTACACCGACCATGAAGAGTTCCCTCCTCTGGTGGCTTCAACGGAAGAACCTATGCAACTGTCACTCCATTCTTCCCATCACATGGGTCACAATAACATCAGATGCCAGCAACAGGGGCTGGGGCGCACATTGACTATCGGAGGTGGCACAGGGCACATAGGACTTTCCCTCTCGAGGGACAGTGTCAAACATACTAGAGCTATGGGCAGCTTTCCAAGCACTGCAGGCCTTTCGCCATCTGACAACAGGTTCCTCCGTATTACTCCGATTAGACAACACAACGGCAGTGGCCTACATAAGGAGGCAAGGGGGCACTCGAACCTTGTCTCTACTTCAGGAGGTAGAACCAATTATGCCCTGGGCGCAGAAGAACATGGTCAACATGTCAGCGGCATATGTACCCGGAATTCAGAATGTTGAGGCAGATTTCCTCCCTCGAGTCCGTCTGGACAACGAGTGGTCTCTCCATGAGGCAGTGTTCAGATGGATTGTAACCTTGGGGGTCTCTCAAGACGTTGATCGCTTTGCCTCCCCATGCAACAAGTTGGCAGAATACTATGCAAGGTAACTGCGACCCTCAGGCCTACGGGATAGATGCCCTCATTGGAGGTTCCGCAGGGCTTATGCTATCCCTTCGATTCCTATTGTCCTCCAGTTCCTGTGGAGACTCAGGACAGAAGAAGTGGAGGTGGCCCAACAGGCCTTGGTTTCCCCTCCTGATACTTCTCAGCTATGGGGATCCCATTCCCCTGCCGCTCAGACCGGACCTGCTGTCTCAGGGCACGACTCTACATCCGTGGTAGGCCCATCTGCACCTGAAGGCCTGATTCTTAAAAGGGAAAGGTTGGAGGCACTAGGGTGCCCGGAAGAGGCTACTCCCACACTCCTGGGTGCAATGAGAAGAAGCACCAACCGGGTTTACGAGCGGATATGGGCCAACGTCATGACCCATATGTCCTGAGCCAATTCATGTGATTCTCCAGCAGTCCAGGACATCTTAAGCTTCCTGCAGTCAGGCTTAGACCTGGTCCTATCTGTGAGCTCCGACTGGCTGCAGATATCAGCGATCTCTGCTTTTACGGGAGTGACGTGGGCCAGACACACCCTTGTTTACCAATTCTTCAGGGGAGCAGTCAGGCTCAGATCACAGAAAAGACCACGATTCCCTAAATGGGATCTCCCGTTGGTCCTCAATTTCTTCTCACAGACTGACAAACCACTCTCGATCAAAGAACTTGCTCTCAAAACCGCTTTCTTAGTAGCCATCACATCAGCAAAAAGAATTTCTGAAATCCAAGCCTTGGGGGCTAGAGAGCCTTTCTTAACCTTTTTTCCACAGACAGAGTGGTTCTAATCCTGATGCTGGGATCAAATCCTAAGGTCACCTCAATTTTTCATGAGAATTAGGAGATCGTACTTCTCTCCTTCAAGACAACTCAAGGCCTGAACTTGCACCCCCTTGATGTGGGAGTCACCTTGAGACAATATCTGGAAGCCACGTCTCCCTTTCGACGGTCCAACTATCTTTTTGTCCTGCTCAACGGGAAGAACAAGGGGCTGCGGGCCTCCATCAGAACTATTGCTGCATGGATCGTCCAAGCTATCCAATGGGCCTATAAAGCGAAGGGCTTGGTGCCTCTGCAGGCAGTGACAGTGCATTCGACCAGAAGCGTCTCAACCTCAGGGGCAGCTTCACGACACGTCGCTCCCTGATTTGCAGGGCAGCTTCTTGGTCGTCTATCCACACATTTTAGTCTCATTACTGTGTTGAGTCTGTGGCTCTGTCTTCTGTTAATTTTGGTTTACAAGTACTATCAGTGGTCAGTGTTAATTAAATCTTTGTTCAAGCATGCCCATCCGGGTGTGTATGGTGAGTTATTTCCCACACGTAAACTGCCATAGAGTCTGTCAGGAAAACTGAAAATACTTACTGGAATTTTCCTTTCCTGACGGCCTCCATGGCAGCAGGAGTTCCCTTCCAAATGTCTGGAGTAGGTTAGTTACGGAACACGGCCGCTGGCTCAGAGAAGTGATTTATGGGAGTGGAGTCCTATAGGGTAGTAGAGGCGGGGCTAAACCCACATGTATGCTGCCATGGAGTCCATCAGGAAAGGAAAATTACAGTAAGTATTTGATAGGAAATTTTCCATTTTTTATTCATTGTTTCTGTAAACTTGTGCCAGGGCTCTGGCTGTTGTAACTGTTATATCCTTCTGTCTCTATTTTTGCATTTTTGAATAGAAATTATTGAAAGTAAAGAGGAACTTTAGTCAGTTCTGGAAAAGTTAAAAGTCAGCATCTACAAATACTATAATTACTGACTTTTAATAAACAGACAGTCACCTTTCCAATGATCCAGCGCCGTCCTCATCTGAGCTGGTTCTATGGGTCCCAGGTGCTGGCATGTTAATTATGGTGACTTTCGGCTTTATAGCCGGCTTCCCACTGCACATGCGCTGAATCAGAAAAGTGGGGGCTTGATCCACTTCCCTCCCTATACATTCCTGCATTAACAGATTAACAGATTACCTGCAGCTATCAGATGGTAAAAAAAAATCACTGTTGCAATAATCTGTTTGCTGTTCCTTTGACAGATTAGGCCATGTGAGCAGAGCTAGATTAGGCCATGTGACTACAGCACTTATTTCAAAAGAAAACAGACACAGATTGTTTTTCTTCAATTACTTTTTATTGGCATATGTAACTAGTAATGACATACATTAATTTCCTGGACTATATTTGCTTATCTATAAGCATTGTAGAGAAATACATTTTCCAAATTCACAACAAAAGCTATGAAATCATGACTCTTTCCTCATTACTGTCTTTTGCGCCAGAATCTTGGAAGGCTCTAATGAAATCTAAGCTTTTAAGCCTGAATATCAGCGGTTGAATTATGTTTTTTACTGCCCTCTCCGGCAGCCCACCTAAACCTAACATGGCAACCAGCCAGTACCACCACCAAACCTGACCCATTCAAGTAAATAGGGTTGTCACCTAACTTCAGTGTCCTTGTTGTCATCTTTGAGAACCTTTGCTTATGAGTATGTTCATAATAAAGCAGCTACAGAGGTGAGTGAGGACTTTTTAAAGCTCTTTTACTCCATGTTCAGAATATGTAAATATTTGAATGCCCATAGTCTGGGCACAGGTTCACATTAAGGCTGAACTCCAGGCAATCGTCTATATACAAAGACGAAACAAATATGTGGGAGCTGTTTTACCTGCCAAATAATTTGCATTTCTGTACATTGAATCCTAAGATTCTACAAAGCATCAACAAAGCACAGCCACCAGGATGACACCACTTTCCCTGTGCCCGCTAATTGGACAGTGAAGGAGTAGCACTGCTCACTCTGCTCTCTCCTGACGTCAGTCTGTTTCTTACATGTACCTTTACATTTAGAAGAGCTCATTGGCTCCCTATACTACTTCTCCCTCACACAGCCTTAAAGTGGTAGTAAAGGCCATTTGTTTATGTTTTACCTACAGGTAAGCCTGCACGTGTGACCCCAGGGAAGCTTTCCCTGACGGGTCACTCGATTCTGAGGAGACCCAGAAGCTCCGCTGGAGGACCCCAGAAGACGAGGTTCGGGGCCAAAACCACTGCACAGAGGAAGGTAAGTATGACATGTTTGTTATTTTAAAGGGATAAAAAAATTTAGGGTTTACAATCGCTTTAAGTTAAATTTCACATAATGTTCTAGTATGCGGTGCACACTAGCACACTATAACATTGCCTTACCAGGAAAATTTTTTAAATTTAATTTTCGAGTTTAAATGGCTGACTTAAAGCGGAGTTCCACCCAAAAGTGTAACTTCTGCTTTAAGGGAAGGTGACTCCCGACATGCCACAATTGGCATGTCTTTTTTTGGGGGTTGACCAGGGACCCTGATTTCACTGGGTCCCAGGTCCACTTCCTTCCCTGGAGCCGTGGCTCCGGAAAGGAAGTCCACCTTCCCCCGCCCTCTCGGCGATCTTCTGGGACACGTCACAGGTCCAAAAGATACGCAGAGCCATTCACAAGCCGCAGCGCGACTCGCGCATGCACAGTGAGCGCCCGGCTTTGAAGCAAAAGCCAGGTGCCCACACTTGTGATGCCGGCGCCGCTGAGGGGAGGGGGAGACGAGCAAGCCCTCGGGTGGCCGCATTGCTGGAACGAAGGACAGGTGAGTGGCCGATTGTTAAAAGTCAGCAGCTACCCTTTTGGTAGCTGCTGACTTTTAACAGGGTGGAACTCCGCTTTAAATTAAATGACTGACTAAAGAATAGTAAGCTACACTCTAGTAATTACAGAGACAAATATATCAATCACTGTAGCAAAACATACAAACTTGTGATTGATATCAGGAAATTTGTTTTTTTTTGTATTGTTTTGCTTGCCAGCCATTATCCAAGCTACAAAAACGGGTTTTGGTTGTGTTAGTTATCTTTTTTTTTTGTCTACGGTAGGACAATATAGTCATTTGTGTAATACGAAAGGTTCAGCATTAAGCAAAGTATAACCAGGATGTATTGAAATGCTGATAATGCAGTGAGGATAAACAACTATGTTATGAATAATGCAAGAAAAACCTTATAACTTAGTCCAAAAGAGACCTGGCCACAAGTATCAGCGCCCTGAATACATCAAAAAGATACAAAAACAAAACCAAACAAAAACTGCTTGGATGATTATAAAAATAGATGTAAAGCTGCTACTTTCAAATATCAACAATCAAATAGCAACCTGATAATCAAAGACTGAAATGACTAACAAATTGCAAGCAGCGCTAAAATAAAAGTCTTTTCTAATGTGAAGTCTTCTTTAATAAATGCAAGAAGTGTCCATCCACTAAATATCAGATGTATTGAAGTCCTGGCCACCACCACACCACGTGTGAGAAGACTGGGAGGAAGGACCCCCCAAAGTGGAAAAACTCACCAGATCTCTCTGGAAAAACGCATTCGGGTTAATATCGTGTTCACCAATTCGGATCTTGGTATATATAACTGGGACACACTCGGTGGATGATAGCGGTCAGGGTCTCACAGTATCCACAGGATTTTATTTAGCATTTGACAGATAACAAACAAAACCCCCCTTGCAGGTGTAAACTCACACTTTAGCAAATTAAAAACAACATCATATTGTGAGTTTACACCTGCAAGGGGGGTTTTGTTTGTTATCTGTCAAATGCTAAATAAAATCCTGTGGATCATGCACTATGTGAGCACATTTGTTTGAAGGAAATCTGACCACGTGAGCACCGAGGTTATATAGAGGTGGAGTGGCTGAGGAATACTGTGAGACCCTGACCGCTATCATCCACCGAGTGTGTCCCAGTTATATATACCAAGATCCGAATTGGTGAACACGATATTAACCCAAATGCGTTTTTCCAGAGAGATCTGGTGAGTTTTTCCACTTTGGGGGGTCCTTCCTCCCAGTCTTCTCACACGTGGTGTGGTGGTGGCCAGGACTTCAATACATCTGATATTTAGTGGATGGACACTTCTTGCATTTATTAAAGAAGACTTCACATTAGAAAAGACTTTTATTTTAGCGCTGCTTGCAATATGTTATGAATAAGATTTGTATCAGCTTTATATCATTTTATGTATTTTTTATTACGCAAAGGGTAAATCTAAGAGTTGTGGTAGGCTCCATCTTGTCTCCACAAACGTCAATTTACAGGCTGAAAATACAGCTCAATTTTCCTTGATTTGACCTGCAGTAATGTAATTCATGTTCTCCAAGTAATCTTAATGGCAGTCTGTTCTTCAACTTCCTTTGTTTTATGTAAACTGTACAACGACTTCTTAAGAAAGAGCAACACAAATATTGATAGCAAAACACATTTACCCATAATTTCTGGAACTCCGATATGCTTGCTGTCTTGTTGGAACTACATTCAAATAGTTGTTTTCAAAAGCTCCATTGTTTTAGATACAGTATTCCTTTCACTGAAAATAAAATATTCATTATTCTACCTGTGCTGTGATACTTGAGATGTTTCTTTCTACTATCTATCTTTCTTAAGAGTTTATTTTAAAGAATTATACTAAAAACCTGCTCTCACTCCATCCTGCCCATCTTGTTCCATCAAATGCATACATGCTGAAAGAGGTACTGATATACTTACCTTTCTTGCAAATACAATCCACATTGTGTTCCATCCAATGTCTTCAGCCTGAGCTTTGGTCATGTGATATCTGTTGAAGGAACAGATCTAAGTTCATGTAGGGCTCCTATCCAATTGCCCAGATTTGACAGAACTTGGTTCCTCTAGATCCCTACAGCAGAGATCACGTGACCGTGCTCTGGCATTTCATCACATGACTACAAACAGAAGTAGCCTGGAGCAATTGTTTCTTCAATAAAATTAAAGAAGTACAGCCACAGCTGTTTTGGCCCTAATTCTCCTGTAGGTCACAGGAGTGTATTTCGTTCTGCACTCCTGTGACCCGTATTCAGCCGACAGCGGGCTAAAGTTTCCTGTTGGATGATGTCACTCTCAGCCAGTTCAGACTCTTGAGAGATTCCAACTTTATCGTTGGGATCCACCCAGATGCCTGGACTAGCAGCTGACTCTGACTCACTGGGAGACTGAGCCAGCTGTTCCCACCCCCTCCATAGCTCGCCGCTCCAGTGAGTGTTGGAGGGGCAGAGCAGAGAGCTGGTGACTGATTGTAAAAGGCTTTCTACACACCGAGACCAAAAACTGAGGTCAGTTCCCGGTGTACAGGCGGCGGGGGACAGATGCAGCATCAATCACACCTAGGTGAGTATGTATTTTTCAAAACCCTCACTTCTCTTTAAGTAACTGAAACCCTTCTTAAAGTGGTAGTAAACCCATGGAAGACATTTTCAATGCTAAGATTACTAATTTTATCCACATTGCATTCCCTCTTCTTACAGTCTCCTTACCTGCTCCTTTTCTGTGTAATCACATATTTTTATCCGTATGACGTCACCCTCACATGCGCCGTAAGTGTCTTATTTTCCGGCAAGCTAAGGCTGCCGGAAAAGTGCATGTTGTATGCCGGGGCTGCATCATCTCCTGAAGATGTCGTCTGCCCCAACCTAACGCAAGAGTTACCACTGATACTTCTGCATTCAGAAGGCTTGGCTATAGTGCCTATTGCGCATGTGCGAGATTATCGGTTGCAGAGCTCAATGAGGGCGGAAATACAAGAAGGGAAAGACTTGGAAGAGATTAGTTAAAATGGCGGCGCCTTATACCCTGCTGGAACGATCCAAAAATTCCACAATTTGAGCATGTAAGACAACTTTTATCTTTCATGTGAATGCTAGTTGTTTTCCATATGTAAAGCGGTTTCCAAATATATATTTATTTCATCTTCTTCGGCTGAGTTTACTACCGCTTTAACTATTCATGCAATACTTAGAGCAGAATAGTCAGGAGTAGGGGTGGTAATTACCCTATAGCATTGCTTTAAAATACCTTAGAAAAGTTAGCATACATGTCTGTTTTACGTATGCTTCTTTACCTTTTTAGGTCCTTGCTTGTGAAATATTCCAAAATCCAACAAAATGTTAAAGAACTTAGCGCAAAAAGCTGATTGGTAAGTCTTCCAGAAATTAGAACCCAGGCTCATTCTGGAACCTGTAAGGTCTGCAATAAATTCATTTTTACAGAAATTTTTATACATTCCTTAACCCCTTGCCTAATTCATTTTTGCACACATGTTCATATCTGCATTTTTTGCTAGAAATCACTTTAAACCCCTAAACATTTATACGTTTTCTGAGACCCTTAGGCTGGATTCACACCATTGCGGTGTGAATTCCAGCCTGCTTGCTGCTGAGAAGGGGCGGAGC
>BLSH010181921.1:693015-715560 GCA_018402905.1 Glandirana rugosa
GCCCGGTCGAGTAGAAACTCGCCGAGGCTCTCCGGGGCGGACTTGACTACTGTCTCGCGGCGGAGCAAGGTCATGCATAGTCGCTAGGTCACGGCCTTGAGGCTCTGTATCAGGAGGTGGCATGCCGCTGGAACGACCTCGCGTACCTCTCACCGGAGACGTCACCGTCAGTCCATCGCCAGGAGTCTCGGCTCGGTACCTGACTTTTTTCTCCATCTCCAGCCGTCAAAGTCCTCGGAAAACAAGGTCATCGGCCACCCGGGTCCGAACTCCAAGTAGATTATTGTCTCTTTAATGGTCAGGCTGGAAGATCCCTTTTTCCACGCCCCCGGACCGAACCCGAACGATTTTTGAAATGTCCGGGTCCGTGCCACGGACACCCGAAAGTTTGGTACGGACCCGAACGTTACAGTCCGGGTTCGCTCAACACTACTTGTGAGCTATACTTTGCCCTGCAACCCCGCACCTTTTTCCCTAGAAGGTCGGACTGGTAATTTCTCTGTTATTAGATGAACCTCAAGCCTGGGCCCACCGGCTACTGGAACAAAAGGCTCCTGAAACTGCCGACCTCTACCTCTTTTTTCAGTCCATGGCTCGGCTCTGAGGACCGCTACCTGACTGCCACTGCAGAGGCCACTCTCCATGCGCTCCAGCAAGGTCGCCGTACGGTGGAGGACTATGTCTCGGAGTTCCGGCACTGGATCGCTGATACGTACTGGAACGAGGCGGCGCTCTGTCATCAGTTCAGGCGGGGCCTCTCGGAGCCGCTCAAAGATGAGCTGGCCCGTGTGGGTGTTCCCCCGATCTCTGGATGCCCTGATTAACCAGACCATCCAGGTTGACCGCCACCTGCGGGAGCGCAGAGCGAAGATGTCACGTGCCTGATGGGTGAGCCTGACGTGCACCAGGAAGGCCTTGAGTACAACCCCGGCTCAGGGACCACCAATGTTATGAACAGTGGCCACAAGAGCTGAGTGGTGTAAGGGTGCCTGGATCGCCTCTTGTGCAGCTGATGATTTCCCAGAGTAACCAGCAGGTATAGTCAGCTCAGCAGGCAGGAAGCAGGAAACAGGAAGCTGGTGGATGCAGAGCTGGATGCATTGTCAGACAAGCCAGGTTTAGTAACAGATGATCAAGCAGACACAAACGGCAGGCAAAGAATAGTCAGGATACAGGCAAAGGTTTGGCAACAGGATATCAGTCAATATAGAGCTAAGCGGGGTTACAAGACAAGCTGGGTTCAGGATAACAGAGATCAATCGTAGTCAAACAAGCCGGGTCAAACACAGGAAACACATCGGATCTCAGGAGCAGGTAGTCACAGGAACAGGTATGACCTGCAGTTCAGACAGCAGAGTCTGTGTGCTGCTGAGATGTTTAAATAAGGCAGCCTGGCATCAATTAGTGGAATCACTCTGCACGGTGTTAACCCTTAGGTACCCCTGCACTGGGTAGCAGGTCCATGACATTGCCCCCCCTTACGGGCAACCTCCGGGTGCCCAACAGGTTTCTCTTCTGAGGGTGGCTGCGGAAAAAGGCATTAACCAAGTCCTTAGCATGCACATCCTGTTCAAATTCCCAAGAATTCTCCTCCGGGCCATAGCCCCTCCACTTAATAAGGTATTGTACCTGTTTCCTTCTCCTTCTACAGTCCACGATGGCCTCCATCTCATACTCCTCCACCATTGATGGTCACAGGTTCTGGTGGTCTGGAGACTCTATCTGGGAAGGAATCGGGCACTGCAGGTTTAAAAAGAGAGATGTTGAAAACAGGATGGATTTTGAAAGAATCAGGTAATGATAGTTCATAAGAGACCTCATTCCGTTTCCTTTTCACAGGGAATGATCCCACAAATCTAGGTGCTAGCTTTTTGGAGGGACATGCCAACTTAAGATTTGTGGTTGCCAGCCATACCTGGTCTCCAGGGTGGATGGTCAGTTCTCCCCTTCTCTTCCTGTCATAGGCCTTCTTGTTCGCTGCCCGCGCTTTGGTGATCGTTTCCTGTAGCAGCTTATTGTTGCGAAGAAGAAACTCCACTGTGTCTTGAGAAGCAGGGACTGTAGCATCTGGAATAAAGTCGGGCAGAAAGGAACGGTGGAAACCATAATTAGAGAAGGGAGACTGACCTGTAGCGGAGTGGCTGGCATTGTTGTATGCAAATTCTGCTAGTGGCAACAGCGATACCCAGTCATCCTGAACAAAGGAGGTGAAGCAGCGGATATACTGCTCCAATGTCTGGTTGGTCCTCTCTGTCTGCCCATTGGTCTGAGGATGGACGACAAGGACCTTTCAATTTTGAGGGCTCCACACAGGGCTTTCCAGAAACAGGAAGTGAACTGGACCCCTCGGTCAGAAACCATGTTCGTGGGTACCCCGTGAAGCCTCACTATTTCCCTGATGAATACCCGGGCCGTCTCCATGGCCGAGGGGGTACCCTTCAGTGGCAGAAAATGGGCCATCTTGGTCGACCACCACAAAGATGGCTGTACACCCTTCTGATGGTGGAAGTTCCACAATAAAATCCATGGTGATCATACTCCATGGTCTATCAGGAAACGGTAATGATCGAAGGAGACCCCAGGCTTGGCTTTTGGTATTCTTGCTTCTGGTGCATATTACACAGGAATTCACATACCTTTTGCAGGTGTCTTCCAGGTCTGGCCACCAGAACGTGCGCCTCAGGAGCTTAAGTGTCTTGTGTATCCCGAAATGACCTGCAAAGGGATGATCATGGCAAAAACCCAGAATGGTTAAGCGTACATTTTCAGGCACAAATACCTTGTCTTTGTTCCAGAGTAGTCCTTCACGAAGCATCAACGCGACCCCTGGAGGGCTGGGAGCACCTGCCGAAGCCTGCTTCAACTGGGAGAGAAGGTCAGTCTGCAAAAGTAAGAAGTTACCTTTTGAGAGGATGGTATCTGGTACAGGCGGCTCCCTGGGGTCATCAAACATACGAGACAGCGCATCCGGTTTCACATTTTTTGAGCCCAGCCGATAGGTGATGTGGAACACAAATCTGGAGAAGAACAGGGCCCAGCGCGCTGGGCACTGTTTTAAACGCTTAGCAGTCCTGAGATACTCTAAGTTCTTGTGGTCTAAATACATCCAAGAATTCGTGGTAGTGTTCAGGCACCACTTGACGCACTTCAGGTTCAGAGTCCATGCAGAACAATGAGGAGAGCGGAGTTAGAGGCTCTGGTAGATAGTGTTCCTGGCAGTAGATGGAGTGAAACTGGATTCTCCCTGTGGCCCAGTCAATTCGTGGGTTATGTGCCATAGCCGGGGTAGGCCCAAAATAACTGGGAACAAAGGTGATGTGATGGCGTCGAGGCTGAGAATCTCCTTGTGTTGGGAGGAGGTCAGTACGGGAAGAGGAAATGTCTCTTGAGTTACAGGGCCGGATTTGATGCATGACCCATCAGCCAGGTAGACAGAGAGCCCCCCGTGCCTTAGTCTTTAAAGGGATGCATTGCTGGGAAGCAAAAGTCAGGTCAATAAAGCAACTGCAAGCCCCAGAGTCAATAATGGGGTGACTAGCACCTCCCTTTCTGGCAACTGAAATGAAATAGGGAGAGTGAGATGGGTAACACTGACAGAAGAAGGAATGTGGTTGACAGAGGATATTATTCGTCCCTTACGTGTCTTGGCTAGACCGGTGTGTACGTAGTGGCCAGTTCCCCCACAATAGAGACAGAAGTTGTTTTGCTGGCGGTATAGGCATACTTCAGGGGACAGAGGGGGCCGTACTAGACCAAGCTGCATGGGCTCCGATGCTTCGACTGCAGGACTGACTGAAACAGGCTGGACAGGAGCAGGATAGGTGGTAGCTGGGATCCGAGGCATTACCCCAACTGGACGCTGCTGCTGGGTGGACCTCTCTGATCGCCGCTCACGGAGACGGCGGTCAATTTGGATGGCTAGTGTGATGAGGGCCTCCAGGGTGTTAGGAACTCCCACACGTGCCAATTCGTCCTTTAGGCTCTCAGAGAGTCCTAAGCGGAACTGGTGTCGCAGTGCTGCGTCGTTCCACTGCGTATCTGCACTCCAGCGCCTGAAGTTCATTGCATAGTCCTCGGCCATCCTGCGGCCTTGCTTGAGCGCATGAAGGGCAGACTCTGCTGTGGAGGTCCGCAGTGGATCATCATAGATCCTTGCCATGGCATCAAGGAAGGCGGATATCGACTGCAGCAGTGCATCATTCCTCTCCAGCAGCTGGTAGGCCCAGGACTGGGATTCACCCTGGAGTAGGGAGATGATAAATCCCACTTTAGTGGACTCCAAAGAAAATGTTTGTGGCTGCAGGGCGAAGTATAATTGACATGCGTTGTGGAAGGCACAAAACTTTCCCCGGTCCCCCGAGAACCTTTCTGGTGCTGGAACTCTAGGTTCAGGGGGTAGCATCACCACTGATGGTGCTGGAGTAACAGTCCGGGTGGTAGAGGAGGCATCAGTGGTTACTGTGGTGCATGCTGGTGCTGACAGGGTCTATACTCGCTGATCCAGCTGCTTGTAGCCATCCTGCAGGGATTGGACAGCTTGGGTCAGGGCTGCGAGGTGCTGGCAGATGTCAACTCTGGAGGCCGACTTCCCACTTGCAGGCTCAGACATGGCTGTCTGATATTGTCACATACCTGATGGGTGAGCCTGACGTGCAGCAGGAAGGCCTCGCGTACAACCCCGGCTCAGGAACCACCAATGTTATGGCCACAAGAGCCGAGTGGTGTAGGGATGCCTGGCTCACCTCTTGTGCATCTGATGATTTCCCAGAGTAACCAGCAGGTGTAGTCAGCTCAGCAGGCAGGAAACAGGAAGCTGGTGGATGCAGAGCCGTGGAGACACTGGATGCGTGGTCAGACAAGCCAGTTTCAGTAACAGATGATCAAGTAGACACAAACGGCAGGCAAAGAATCGTCAGGATAACAGGCAAAGGTTTGGCAACAGGATATCAGTCAATATAGAGCTAAGCGGGGTTGCAAGACAAGCTGGGTTCAGGATAACAGAGATCAATTGTAGTCAAACAAGCCGGGTCAAACACAGGAAACACATCGGATCTCAGGAGCAGGTAGTCACAGGAACAGGTATGAGCTGCAGATCAGACAGCAGAGTCTGTGTGCTGCTGAGATGTTTAAATAAGGCAGCCTGGCATCAATTAGTGGAATCACTCTGCACGGTGTTAACCCTTAGGTACCCCTGCACTGGGTAGCATGTCCATGACTAACCTTAGAGTAGGACCCACTGGTAAAACGGGGTACTTTGCAGCAGTCAGTGGGCTTAAGCACTTCATAGCCATTTAGTGTGACCAAACCCCTGTATTTTTGCATTTTTTGCTATATACGTTTAGATGCTTTTAAACAGCCTGGTAGGAGTATGTATCATGTGTGCGCTGTAATATGCGTTTTTTGTCTATTGGTCTTTACAAGCAGCACCATGCGTTTGGTAGGGTGTTCCCCCCCAAATATGTATTTTTTTTTTTTTTTTGGGTCTACCATTAAATCGGGTGGAGTCACCCATGAAACGGTCCCTCTTCTTGCCAGAACGACAAATGGCCACTCGGAACACCTGCTGCTGGATGTTATTGCATCCCCTCTCTTCCCTATTATCTTAGGACTGCCGTGGCTCCAGCTCACTGCCCCACCATTAACTGGTCTACTGGGGAGGTTCAGTTCTCCTCTCTCTATTGTCAACACCACTGCCAGCAGCCAGTTTCGGACGTTCCTCCTTCTGTGCTATGCCTAGAACCGGATCCAGACCCAGAGACCCGCATAGCTGTCCCTTCAGTCTACCACGAGTTCTTAGATGTGTTTAGTAAGAAGGGGGCAGATGAACGTCCACCTCACATGCTTTACGACTGCCCAATAGAGCTGTTGCCCGGTGCTGAGGTACTGTTTGGCAGGATATACCCCCTCTCTGAGGTAGAACTGAAGACCCTCAAGGCCTATCTAGACAAAAATCTTAAGAAGGGATTCATCCGGTCTTCTACTTCTCTGCAGGAGCAGAGATCTTCTTTTTGGAAAAGGACCACTCCCCAGAGATCTTCTTTCTGAAAAAGGACCACTCCCTTCGACCCTGCATTGATTACAGAGACCTCAATGTCACTATCCTGGTGGTGGAGTCTGGCTTATGCAGGGAACAACCGCTCTTGCGTACCCGATTCAGGGACCCCTGGTAGAGTAGACAGGAAGTCCAAGAGTGTGGAATGGCACGAGGGCTGGATGGTCACTGATGGTGATGTGATGTTCCAGGTGGTCGTGCAGATCAGAAGAGTGGTCGTACAGGCTGGCTCGGCAACTGGCTGGCTGTGCGGTACAAAGGGGTCAGGCAGGAGAATGGTCAAGTCCAAGCAAAGTTCGTTATCAGGCAGGCAGCAGAAGTACAGAAGGATCAGACAATCGGGTGGTCGTGGATAGCCGGGGTCGGTGCAGGCAGATATCAGCAGGTCAGGTCAAGCCGGGTCTAACAGGAAACAGGTAGGGTCACAGGTACTGGAAACAGGAACAGAGCTGGGGCTCACAGGTACTCAGACACTGTAGAACGGACAGCACTTGCTGACAGGTGCAGGGGGTTTAAGTAGCACTGTTTGGCGCCGTTTCTGGCACGGGAGCCCGCGCGCAGACGCGCATAGGCGCCAAGGTCCCGAAAAGGTGCCAGTTTTCTCCTAACACTCAACAAGGTCACAGTTTACAACCTCATTCGCATCCAAGAGGGTGTGTCACGTACCTTGTGGGCGAGTCTGATTTATGCAGTAGGTAACCTCCCTTACTACCCTGACTCGGGAACCCCTGGTATAGCAGACAGGTGGCTCGGGAATGCAGGATGGCACGAGGGTCGGACTGGGTCACTGGGGTTGGTAAGGAGTCCGTTGGAGCGCTCGTGCACCTGAAGCGTGGTTGTACAGGCTGGGTCGGCAACTGGCTGGCGGTGTGGTACAAGGGTTCAGGCAAGAAAGTGTTCAAGTTCAAACAGGCTGGCAGCAGAAGTACAGAGGGATCAGTCAATCGGATGGTCGTAGGCAAGCCAGGGGTCAGTGCAGGCGGAGATCAGACAAGGTCTGGGCAAGCCGGGTCACAGGAAACAGATAACAGGTTACGGGTCTCTCAGGAAACAGGTCACATGTTGTAGATCAGACAGCACTTGCTGCAGGGTGCACACAGCCTAAATAGAGATGTTTGGCGCCATTTCCGGAGCGTGCGTGCGCACAGGCACTCGCGAACGCGCATAGGCACATGCAAAAGTGCAAAAAAGCGCTACCAAGTCCTTTTAACACAGGTCTTCTTCTAACATTGCCCCCCCCCCCCCAAGAGGCAGCCTCCAGATGCCCAGCCGGGCCTTCAGATCTGGATGAATCCTCCAGAATGACCGGATAAGCTCCGTGGCATGGTTGTGCCTCTCAGGTTCCCAGGAGCTTTCTTCTGGTCTGTACCCCTTCCACTTGACCAGGTACTAAATCAAACCCCCTCTTTTTCTGCAGTCGAGGATGGCCTCGAGTTCGTACTCCTCCTCTCCATCCACAAGAACCGGTTCAGATGGAGCCGTGTTTCTTCCTGTAAACTGATCCTTTTGTTACAGTTTTGAGCAGGGTGACATGGAATACTGGGTGTACTCGGAGCGAAGAGGGGAGGTCCAGTTCGTACACCACTCTATTGACCTTTCTCTTGATTGGGAAGGGCCCCATGAATTTAGGTCCTAGTTTCTTTGAGGGGCAAGAAAGTTTTAGATTCTTGGTGGAGAGCCAGACTTGGTCGCCTGGCTGCAGGTCCAGCTCCCCCCTCCTCCTTCTATCAAAAGTCCGTTTGTTGTGCTCCTGTGTCCGGGTCAGGGTTTCCTAGAGGAGCTTGTTGTTCTCTTCGAGAAAACTGGTGATATCCTGTACAGCGGGTACGGTACTTTCAGGTACCACGTTGGGAAGGAAGGAGGGGTGGTAGCTGAGGTTCACCCAGAATGGTGACTGGTTGGGGGCAGAATGAACCAAATTATTGTAAGCGAACTCGGCTACCGGCAGCAGGGAGACCCAATCGTCCTGGGCAAACGATGAGTAGCAGTGCAGATACTGCTCCAGGGTCTATTTCGTTTTCTCCGTCTGGCAGTTGGTTTGAGGATGGTAGGCGGAAGAGAAGGCCAATTCAATTCCCAAAGTTGAACTCAGCGCCTTCCAGACCCTGGACGTATATTGTACCCCTCGATCCGACACGATGTTGGTGGGTAGGCCATGGAGGCGGATAATTTCTTTAATGAAAGTTTCGGCCATCTGGATTGCCGAGGGTGTGTCCTTCATGGGAATAAAATGTGCCATCTTTGTAAGGCAGTCAACCACTACAAGGATGGTCGTGAACCCTTCAGAAGGGGGTAATTCCACAATGAAATCCATGGAGAGTTGCGACCATGGGCGTTCAGGGATAGCAAGCGGGTTCAGAAGCCCCCAAGCCTTGGCTCTGTCAACTTTGTTACGAGCACAGGTGGGGCAGGCTTTCACGTATTCCCTACAGTCCTTGTCAGATGATGGCCACCAGAATGACCTGGAGAGCAGGTCTGTAGTCTTGTGACCACCGAAATGTCCTGACAGCTTGTGGTCGTGGCATTGTTCCAGCCAGATGCTGCTCCTCAAGAATGAAGATCTTCATACCAAACCACCACAGCCCATCTTGAAGGGTCAGCCAGGGATCTGGTGAGGTGGGGGACCCAGCAACAGATCGCCTGATCCGAGATAAGAGATCCTCTTGGATCAACAGGAAATTCCGTGCAGGGAGGATTGTATCAGGTGGAGGAGAGTCCCCTGGTTCCAGGAACATCCGTGACAGGGTGTCCGGTTTCACGTTTTTAGACCCAGGCCTGTAGGTGATATGCAGCTGGAAACGTGAGAAAAAGTTTTTGTGGACTAGAACTGGGTGCAAGGCTTCTTCCAGCAGATACCGCCATTCTTGTAGAGCAGATTTTATGGCAAGAAGTTCCCTATCCCTCACATCATAGTTCCTTTTTGGGGGCGACAACTTATGGGAATAAAAGACAATTGGGTGCAGTGAGGCCTTTGGTCCCTGTCTTTGAGAGAGGACTGCTCCGACTGCTGTTTCAGAGGCATCTACCTCCAGTATGTAGGGTAGAGCTGGGTCCAGGTGTTTCAGGATCAGAGCAGAGGTGAAGAGCTCCTTGAGTTGCTGAAAGGCTGCTTGTGCTTCAGGGGTCCAATGAAAGCGGGAGGTCTGTTTTGTCAGTTGGGTGATGGGGGTGATTACAGCAGAGAACCCCTTAACGAACTTCCTGTAGAAAACCGACAAAACGCTGCACCGCTTTCTTGTTGGATGGTGCCAGCCAGTTTACTATGGCGGAGACCTTCTGGGGGTCCATTGTGATGCCTGAGACAGAAAGGATGAATCCCAGAAAGGAGATTTTGGAGCACTCGAATGCGCACTTCTCAGCCTTAGCATAGAGGCCATGCTGACGAAGGCGGCTTAACACGCTCCTGACATGGTTTCGGTGCTCCTCCAGGGAAGGGTAGAAGATGAAAATGTCATCTAAGTACACCACCACAAACAGATCAAGGAAGTCCCGGAAGATGTCGTTGACAAGGTGTTGAAAAGTGGCTGGTGCGTTACATAGTCAAAACGGCTTGACCAGGTACTCATAATGGCCGAACCGGGTCCGGAAGGCCGTTTTCCATTCATCCCCTTCCCTGATCCGTATGAGGTTGTAGGCCCCGCGGAGGTCCAACTTGGAGAAAACGGTGGCAGAACCGAGTCTCTGGAATAACTCCAGGACTAATGGGAGAGGGTACCGGTTCTTGACCGTGATTTTGTTAAGGTCTCTGTAATCATTACAGGGTCTCAGGGACTTATCTTTTTTTTCTACAAAGAAGATCCCGGCCCCGGCAGGAGATGTAGAGGGCCGGATGAATCCCTTCTCCAGGTTCTCATCCAGATAAGATTTGAGGGCCGCTAATTCCTTCTCTGAGAGCGGTACCTCCGTGCCAGGAAGTAACTCAATAGGGCAGTCATAGGGACAGTGTGGTGGCAAGGCATCTGCCCCTTTCTTGCTGAACACATCAAGAAAATCATGGTATGCTGAGGGGACAGCAAGGCAAACCTCCGAGTTCGGGTCAGAGTCCGGGCAGGATGCAGCTAAGAAGGGTCCAGCGGGTGGTGGAAAGCAGTGGTGCCGGCAGTAGGTCGAGTTGAACTGAACGTTGCCAGTGACCCAGTTGACATGGGGGCGATGTGCCCGAAGCCAGGTAAGTCAGAGGATGACCGGGGATGCTATTGCGTCAAATAACAAAAGTTCAGAATGACTGTCAGATGTTCGGGTCAGGAGAGGGACAGTCTCATGGGTCACAGACCCCAATTTGATGGGGGACCCGTCGGGCAGGCGAAGAGTCATCAGGCGCGCCTTGGGCCTGAGGGGTATTTGATGTAGGACTGCAAAGTTCAAGTTCATAAAGCAGCCACAGGCTCCAGAGTCTATAATGGCCAAGACTGGGATGTCCCCACTGGGCAGCTGCAGAACTTTGGCGAGTACCGCATGCTTGTTGTGATCGGTTATAGCCAGTATCTCCCCTTGGTTACACAGGGAGGTCTTGCCCGACTTGACGGGGCGGGTCCTCACTAAATGTCCAGAGCCCCGGAATACAGGCACAGGCCGTTGGACAGACGTTTCTGTCTTTCTCTGGGGGAAAGAGTTGGTCGTTGTGGCCTGGCCGGCCGGGGTACAGGAGAGTGCTCGGAGGAGGAGGAGTACATGGGGGTGCTGGATTTCTCAGTACATCCTTCGTTCCCAGAGGCGGCGATCGTTCTGGATGGCCAAATCGATCAGGGCGTCCAGGGTCGGAGGTATGCCCATGCGAGCCAACTTGTCCTTGAGAGGCTCGGACAGCCCCAGCCGGAACTGAAACCGGAGACCCACGTCATTCCATGCAGTGTCGGCATTTCAGCGCCGAAACTCAGACACCTAATCCTCAGCAGGGCGGCGGCCCTGCTGGAGCGCGGCTTCTGCAGAAGCGGCTTGGTGCGGGTCCTTGTATAGTCAGGCCATAGCCTGGAAGAGCCGTGCAAGGTTCATGGTCTCGGGAGCCTTTTGCTCTAGTAGCTGGTGTGCCCAGGCCTGGGGCCCATCCAGGAGGAGGGAGGTGACCAGTCCCACTTTAGTGTCCTGAGAGAAGATGCGGGGTTGCAAGGTAGAGAAAAGTTTGCAGGATATGCGGAAAGCCCGAAATTTCTTACGGTCCCCCGAAAACAGTTTGGGCAGAGGCACTTCTGGCTCCATGGGTGCAGAGATGATGGTGTGCTGAGGGAGCTTCCGGATTTGGTCCTCCAGCCGGAGGTAGCCAGCTTGCAGGTCTCTCACAACTTGGGTAAGGCTGGTCAGGTGCTCACACAGTTCACTCGTAAGAGAAGGCCTCTGCGCAGACTTGGTCATGGCTGTCTGATACTGTCACGTACCTGGTGGGCGAGTCTGACTTATGCAGTAGGCAACCTCCCTTACTACCCTAACTCGGGAGCCCCTGGTATAGCAGATAGGTGGCTCGGGAGTGCAGGATGGCACGAGGGTCGGACTGGGTCACTGTTGTTGGTAAGGAGTGCGTTGGAGCGCTCGTGCAGCTGAAGCGTGGTCGTACAGGCTGGGTTGGCAACTGGCTGGCGGTGCAGTACAAGGGTTCAGGCAAGAGAGTGGTCAAGTTCAAGCAGAGTTTGTTAACAGGCAGGCAGCAGAAGTACAGAGGGATCAGGCAATCAGATGGTCGTAGGCAAGCTGGGGGTCAGTGCAGGCGGACATCAGACAAGGTCGGGACAAGCCGGGTCACAGGAAACCGATAACAGGTTACAGGTCTCTCAGGAAATAGGTCACGCTGTAGATCAGACAGCACTTGCTGCAGGGTGCACACAGCCTAAATAGGTGCGCGTGAACGCGCAAAAGCGCAAACAAGCAATAACAAGTCTTTTTAACACAGGTCTTCTTCTAACAGGGTGACGAGTGGAAGACGGCCTCCCGAACATGGTTCAGCCATTATGAATAACGTAATGCCCTTCGGGCTCTGTAAAGCCCCAGCCACCTTTCAACACTTGGTGAATGATATTTTCCGGGACTATTTAGACCAATTCATCATCGTCTACCTGGACGATATTCTTATTTTCTCTGCCACAATGGATGAGCATCGCAGGCATGTCAGGAGTGTGTTACAATGCCTCCGACAACACAGGCTCTACGCCAAGGCTGAAGAGTGTGTGTTTGAATGCTCCAGCATTCCCTTCCTGGGTCTTATCATTTCGGTCACCGGAGTCACTATGGACCCACAGAAGTTTTCTGCTATTTTGGATTGGCCAGCTCCAGTAGACAGGAAAAGGGTCCAGTGGTTCGTAGGCTTCGCTAACTTCTACAGGAAGTTTATAAAGGGGTTCTCTGTGGTGATATCACCTATTACCCAGCTCACCAAACAGAATACCCGTTACCACTGGCCCCCAGAGGCCCAAGAAGCCTTCTTGAAGCTCAAGCAGTTATTCACATCTGGACCTGTCTTGAAGCATCCGGATTCTGCCTTGCCCTACATCCTGGAGGTGGATGCTTCGGAGACTGCAGTGAGAGCAGTCCTCTCTCAGAGGCGTGGCCTAAAGGCCTCTCTCCATCCTGTTGCTTTCTTTTCCCCCAAGCTCTCTGCCCCCAAGAAGAATTATGATGTGGGGGATTGGGAACTCCTAGCCATCAAGTCCGCCTTGGAAGAGTGGTGGTACCTATTGGAAGGAACTGCACACCCTGTTATGGTCTTCACCAAACACAAAAATTTGGAATACTTACGTACTGCCAAAAGACTGAAACCCCATCAGGCACATTGGGCTTTATTCTTCTCCTGTTTCCAACTACATATTACATACAGGTCCGGGTCGAAGAACGTAAAGCCAGACGCCATGTCTCGAATGTTCTGCAAACCAGGAGGTTCCGCACCACCAGACACCATCCTTTCTTCCTGCTGACCCAGGAAGAATTACTGTCTCGGGTCTCTGGCCGAAACCACTATGTCTCCGTATCCTAGGCTGACAATGAAGGATGGGCTGTGGTGGTTCCATAACAAAATATATATACCAAAGGAGCTATGTCTCACAGTGATGGAACTTAGCCATGACCACAAGCTGGCGGGACATTTTGGAGGTCGCAAGACTGCGGAGCTGCTGTCACACTCCTTTTGGTGGCCTTCCGCTAACCAGGACTGCAGAAAATATGTCAGCGCTTGTCCAGTCTGTGCCCAAAACAAGACCAGCCAGGCTAAAGCTTGGGGTCTGTTAAACCCGCTCCCTATCCCAGAGTGCCCATGGTCCCATAGAGCTACCTCCATCTGAAAAGTTCAACTCCATCTTCGTGATTGTGGATAGCCTGACCAAAATGGCGCACTTCATTCACATGAAAGGCACCCCTACCGCAGTCGAAACCGCAGAGACTTTCATTAAAGAAGTGGTTCGCCTTAACGGGATTGCCGTTAACATAATTTCGGATCGTGGGGTGCAGTTCACGTCCTGGAAAGCCTTGTGTACGGCGTTGGGAATTGAATTGGCGTTCTGATCGGCCTATCACCCCCAAACAAATGGCCAGACGGAAAGGACTAACCAGACCACCAGACCTTAGAACAGTACCTCCGCTGTTACTCCTCTTTTGCTCAGGGCGGCTGGGTCTCGCCACTGCCAATAGCCAAGTTTGCCTACAACACCATACACTCAGCTACCAAGCAATCTCCATTTTGGGTGAATCTCGGCTACCACCCCAGGTTCATACCCAACTTAATCCCAGAAAGCAATAGACGTCCTCCCCTTTTGCGTGCTCCAGGCCTGCTCTCGCTGCCTCGGGCGGCGCGCGTGCGCCCGCGGGTCGGGAGGGCTCTATGTCCACCGGAGACCCGCAATCCCTTCACAGAGAGCCAAAACAGGGAACCGCCAATGTAGACACACTCTGTGAGGGGCGGCATGACAGATCTACTGATCCCTGTGATCGGGATCAGTTAGATCTGTTATGTCTCTGTCAGCCCCGCCCCCACATAGTTAGAACACAGATCGCTGCCATTACTAGTAAAAAATAAATAAATAATAAAAACGCCATAAACCAATGTCCATAGTTTGTAGGCACTATAACTTTTGCGCAACCAAATCAAAATATGATTATTGCGATTTTTTTTTTTTTTTTTTTTTTTTTTTTTTTACCAAAAATATGTAGAAGAATATATATCGGTCTAAACTGATGAATAAATTAGTTTTTTTTAATTTTTGGATATTTTTTATAGCAAAAAGTAAAAAATATTGTTCTTTTTTCAAAATCGTCACTTTTGGTGACCAAATACCACCAAAAGAAAGCTCTATTTGTGGGGGAAAAAAAGGACGTCAATTTTGTTTGGGTACAACGCCGCACGACTGCGCAATTGTCATTCAAACAGTGACAGCACTGAAAATTGAAAATTGGTCCGGGCAGGAGGGAGGTTTAAGTGCCCAGTAAGCAAGTGGTTAAATGTTTAACTTAATAAAAAGTATTTGCAAATGAGCCTTGAAGATTTTAAGCCCTTCAGTGCTAGGTCTTTTAACATCAGTACCCGACGACTAAGACATTGTCTCTTGAAATGACACTAAACCACATGCTTATTTTTCAAAAGTAAACCATACACATCCACTTGGTAATAGCCCTGTAAGCTATTTTTCATGAAATCATTTACTACTGTGTTTTTCTCCCTCTTTGTAACATCCTCTTAGAGTTCCCGAACCTCTCCTTTTTCTTCCCACACCTCTGTTTGTTTGGAACAAGCAGCACTTTGTTAGTTGCGGCCACCACTACAAATCCCATAGTTCATAGGCCATAATCCTTAGATCATTTTGAAAGCGCACAAGAGCCCTCTTGTGGCTAAGTTCCTCCAACAGTTTGATCATGGACAGCATAGCCACCTTTTAGGCCTCATGCACACAGGACGGTTTTTGACTGTTTTTCAGCAGCTGTTTTCAACTGCAGATGTTTTTTCTACAGTCAATAAACCCTCCATCATGTTATCCTATGTGTTCATACACACATAGGCTGTTATCAACTGTTTTTAGCAGTGACGTTTTTGAGAAAAAAAACCCCAAGACCAGAGGGTTCTTTTGGACGATTTTCAGCTGTAAAAATGTTCAAACGCTCAAAAACCCTCAATTCCCAATGTTTTTGGACGTTTTAGATCAATTGAAAAAAAAAATGCTGGCCCTTTAAAAAACGCAAAAAAAATGGTGGTAATATAATGCTGGTAAAAGCTGAAAACATCCCTGATAAGCTACTGACGTTTTTTGGCTGTTTTTTTAAAGTCCTGTGTGCATGAAGCCTTAACAGGAAGTCTGATCGCAACAAAAAAACAACATGAATTTGGAGAATCAGAGAAGGCTGAGCAATAGAAGGTACTTTTCAGTACCATACAGTCAACCATACATGCTTGAATAGAATTTTTGTGGGAGATTAGCTCGTGGGGATTACTTTTCAGAGGAAAAGATTCAGCATGGAGGTCAGTTTATTTAAAATCTGGCAGCTTGCCAGGTTTATTACAGGTTTGCAAGCTCAAAAACACATAAAAGAACAGAAAACAAAACCTTGCCGTCCGTCTAAACTAAACAATCAGGTTCCTCTCTATACAGTGTGGGGCTGTCCCCGACATCCACAAAACATGAGCACAGTGCCTTGATCTTTGAGTCCAAATTAGCAGACAGAACTCACTCAGCTTTCTCCCTCTGAGATCCAGGATAGAGCTCTCCTCTGCTCTCTTCCTGGTCATTAAATGCAGGTGGAGAGGGGTTTGAGTGGACCAGAAAGACCGGACCAGAACCAGCTCTGCCACGTTGGCTGGCAAAACCGGGGTCAGACTCTCGCTAGTCGCCTTAAAATGATCACATGAGAGGCGACAAGTATCGCCCGTCCATTGTGGAGCCTCACATAACGTCACATATTCCCCCTCTGCTCAAGCCCCTCGGGCGGAGCAACTGTCCCGGCCATGCAGTGGGCCCGGGAAAGAACATTGGGGTTATTTTGCAGCCTTCCAGCCCAGTGTTCCACCGAGAACTTTAACGGCTGTAGGGCCAGGAACCGCCTAGTCACCCACCTATTTTTCTCCCAGTTGTTACACATCCACTTAAGGGGGGTATGGTCGGTGACAAGCCTGAATGACCTTCCCAGCAGATAGTATTTTAGGGCCTCTAAGGCCCACTGGATAGCCAGGCCCTCCTTCTCCACAATGGCATAATTCCTTTCATGTCTATTAAGCTTCCTGCTTAAGTAGACAACCTGGTGCTCCTCAATGTCTCTGATCTGGGACAGAACAGCACCTAGTCCCACCTCAGAGGCGTCGGTTTGAACCACAAACTCCTTTGTGAATTCTGGGGTCACAAGCACTGGCTGTACACAAAGGGCTTGCTTCAACTTCTGGAAGACCTTTGCGGCTTCAGGATTCCACTTAACCATTCCTGACCCTCTACCCTTCCTCAGATTGGTCAGAGGGATGGCAATGGTGGCAAAGTTGGGGTGAGGCGTCGGTAATACCTTGTAATCCCCAGGAAGGCACAAACCTGTTTCTTGTTCACCACTTTTGAATGGCCCCGATCTTATTGGTCTGGGGCTTAATCAAAGCCCGACCAATTACATACTCAAGGTATTTGGCCTCCTCTAGACCTATGACACAATTTTTCGGGTTGGCTGTTAAACCTGCTACCCTCAGGAAATCTACCACTGCCTGCACCAGGGGCAGATGTGATTCCCAATCTGGGCTGTGGATGACCACATCATCCAGATAGGCCACTGCATAGGGCTGATGTGGCCTCAAAGTTTTGTCCATCTTCTGAAAGGATGCAGGCGCCCCATGCAGACCAAACGGCATTCACTTGTATTGGAAGGACCCCTCGGGGGTAGAGAAGGCCGTTTTTTCTTTTGCTGACTCCGTTAGTTGGATCTGCCAGTATCCCTTAGTTAGGTCAAGGGTTGTTATGTACCAGGCACCTCCCAACCTATCCACAAGTTCGTCCACCCGTGGCATCGGGTATGCGTCAAACTTAGACACTTCATTCAGCTTCCTGAAATCGTTACAGAACCGGATAGTGCCATCGGGCTTTGAGACCAGTACTATAAGGCTCGACCAGGCGCTGTGGGACTCCTCTATCACGTCTAACTCCAACATGGTTTTTATTTCTCTCACCACCGCCTCTTGTCTAGCCTCAGGTATTCGGTAGGGTTTTACATTTACATGGACCCCTGGTTCCGTGATTATGTCATGTTGTAGTACACATGGACCCCTGGTTCCGTGATTATGTCATGTTGTAGTACAGTGGTTAGTCTGGGTAGGGAAGAGAAAAAGTCTCTATTTTTACTGACAAATTCCTTAACATCATTTTGTTGTGTCAGTGACAAGGACTCGGTTATGAATGGTGAATGAATAGTGAATCCGGGGTCAGGGGTAACCTGTCCTTTTGGGGAGTGGGCATCGCCAATAAACTCTCTCTGTCCTTCCACAGTTTTAGGAGATTAACATGATAAATCTGCTCCGGTTTCCTTTTCCCAGGCTGGTAAACTTTGTTGTTTACTTCCCCTCTTTCCCTAATCTAAAAGGGACCCTGCCACTTTGCCAGGAATTTACTTTCAACCGTGGGGACTAGCACCAGCACTCCATCTCCGGGGTTGAAAGTTTGGGTTTTGGCACCCCGATTGTAAACCCTTCTCTGGGCTTCCAGGGCTCCATATGTTCTCGTACAAGGGGCAGGACAGCTGAGATTATACACCTTCCTGCCCAGACCAATTTTCAGCTTTCAGTGCTCTCACATTTGGAATGACAATTACTCAGTCATGCTACACTGTATCCAAACAATAGAGCTTTCTTTTGGTGGTATTTAATCACCACTGTGTTTTTTTATTTTTTGCGATATAAGCGGAAAAAAAAGCAAAAATTTTGAAAAAAAAACACCTCGTTTTTAGTTTCTATTGTAAAATTTTGCAAATAAGTAATTTTTCTTCATAAATTTGGGCCAACATTTATACTGCTACATATCTTTGGTAAAAATAACCTAAATTAGTGAATATTATTTAGTCTGTATGAAAGTTATAGAGTATAGAAGCTATGGTGCCAATCACTGAAAATTGATCACACCTGATGTACTGACAACCTCATTCTCAATCTCATTTCTTGAGACACTAACAAGCCAGGAAAGTACAAATACCCCCCAGGTGACCCCTTTTTGAAGAGTAGATAGTCCAATGTATTTAGTAAGAGGCATGGTGAGTCTTTTGAAGTTGACATTTTTTTCCACAATTCTTGGGAAAAATTACTTTTTTTACACAAACATGTCATATTAACAGGTTATTTCTCACACACTGCATATGCATACTTGCAACTACACCCCAAAATACATTCTGATACTCCTGATTATTGCGATACCACATGTGTGAGACTTTTACACAGCCTGGCCACATAGAGAGGCCCAACATTAAAGTAGCACCTTCAGGCGTTCTACGAGCATAAATTACACTTCTCATTTCTCAACCACCTATTACACTTTTGAAGGCCCTGGAGCACCAGGACAATGGATTTGCCCACAAAATGACGCCATTTAGGAAAGCAAACAACCCAACGTATAATCTATGAGGCATAATGAGTCTTTTGAGCTGTTCATTTTTTTCCAGAAGTTTTTGGAAAATGTGGGAAAAAAATTAAAACACATTTTTTTCACACAAAGTTGTCCATTTATAAAATATTTCTAACACATAGCATGTACATAGCAAAAATAAGCAATCCGAACAGAGTGCAGAATATAAATCATTATATATATATATTATTATTTATTATATATTATTTTCAAGTTCCTGGGTCCCTGTGTGTAGATGTTCTTGTCTAGATGTCAGTTGCTTGTGAAGGGGGAGGGGCTGGAGGAGGCCCCATCGGCCTGATGTCGGCACAGGTGTCTCTGCAGAGCCTGGTCCGCTGTCTGCAGATAAATTGAGTTGTATATATATTACCCTATCCTGTGTATATATGGCCCTATCCTGTGTATATACTGCTCTATCCTGTGTATATACTGCTCTATCCTGTGTATATATTACCCTATCCTGTGTATATACTGCCCTATCCTGTGTATATATGACCATATCCCGTGTATATACTGCCCTATCCAGTGTATATATTACTCTACCCTGTGTATATACTGCCCTATCCTGTGTATATATATTACCCTGTCCTGTGTATAACCTGCCCTACCCTGTGTATATATTACCCTATCCTGTGTATATATTGCCCTATCCTGTGTATAAATTACCCTGTCCTGTGTATATACTGCCCTATCCTGTGGATATATTACCTAATCCTGTATATATATTACCCTATTCTGTGTATATATTATCCTATCCTGTATATATACTGCCCTATCCTGTGCATATATTGCCCTATCCTGTGTATATACTACCCTATCCTGTGTATATACTACCCTATCCTGTGTATATATTGCCCTATCCTGTGTATATATTGCTCTATCCTGTGTATATACTGCCCTATCCTGTGTATATATTACCCTAGCCTGTCTATATACTACCCTAGCATTTCCATATACCAGCAGATCCACCACTATCTGTCTTCAGGCTAGGTTCAGAGGCGCAACTGCGTGCCTGCGGACCACGCCTGAAGAAATAGGAGGAAAGGCGCTGTGAAAAAGCTCCATGTATACATGGGCAGGGCAAGGGGGGGGGTCAGGGGCAGCGCCAACGGGGGCGGCAAAATTAAGTTTCACCTAGGGTATCAAAACTCCTTGCATCAGTCCTGTTCTTGTGGGTGTGTGGTGTGTGGGATGGACTATTTCTTCTATTCCAGGTGAATGTCACTACTGTACCCACCCTACACTGCTGGCTGAAGTCCCGGCCTGCATGCTGCCTTCCCTGGAGTAGTGATTTATCTCCCTCCGCTTATGGCGCTCTGCTCTGTTCCCCACTCGGCCTGAGACTGGAGAACAAGCATTGAGGTGAACTGCGGCATCGGCAGAGGAAGCAGCTCAGCTGAGATTTGAAATTATGACTCCAGGCAGCAGCAGGATCAGGGAGGAAGTGGTTCGTGGGGCTAACACAGGTGTGTGCTTGCTTGGGGGTGATTCAAGATCTACTACTACATGATGATTACACACTGTAACTTATAACTGGCTGGAGAAAGGTAAACAAACCTGCACTTTGTTTCAAGGCGGGTCTGGGGAGGGGCCAGGGGTGGGGCTGAAGGAGGGACCTGGAGGGGACCAGTAATGGGGCTGAAGGGGGGCCCCGTCAGGTAGGTTGTACGGGGCCCAATGGTTTCTATCAGTGACCCTGAAAATGACACCCCAAAATACATTCTGCTACTCCTCGTGAGTATGGCGATACCACATGTTTGAGACTTTTACACAGCCTGGCCACATACAGAAGCCCAACATTGAAGTAGCGCCTTCAGGCATTCTACGAGCATAAATTACACATCTCATTTCTCAACCACCTATTACACTTTTGAAGGCCCAGGAGCACCAGGACAATGGAATTGCCCACAAAATTACCCATTTAGAAAGCAAACACCCCAACGTATAATCTATGAGGCATAATGAGTCTTTTGAGCTGTTCATTTTTTTCCATAAGTTTTTGGAAAATGTGGAAAAAAAATGAAACTGCATTTTTTTCACACAAAGTTGTCCATTTATAAGATATTTTTAACACATAGCATGAACATAGCAAAAATCACCAGGGGGCCAATCTGAACAGAGTGCAGAATATAAATTATTATATATATTATTATTTCGAAAGAAGAATTTGTGGGATTTTGAGGTGTCATAAAATACAATGATAATTCAATCTTTTTTATAAAAATATATATTTGTTTTATTGGTACAAAAACACATATAGTGGACACGAGACAGAAAAATAAGTGATTTACAAACAATGCTCATGGTACATTACATTACAAAATTGTTTTGGGGGTGTGCTCTACATGTTTCGCTTTTAGAAATTCGGCTTCTTCAGGAGCTTTTTAACACCAATTTTCCATTTTGTTAGTAACTGAAAGCAGAAAAAAACATCAGAAAAAAAAAATATATATACACTGTGCAAACTGTCCTACCTCCCCGCTCAGTCCACCCCCTATCCCAGGGGAAGCCGGGCTAGTGTGCACACTAAAAAACATAATTATTTATTAATACATAACAATATTGGCGCTGATCACCATGTCATCCTCAGCCCTCACCTTAGTACCAGGGATTAGGAAAAAATACACAAAGCCACGGACACTTCTGAAAAGCAGCCTTCCAGGAGGGTATTTGACAAACCACAGAGGAGGTAAACCACTGATGAGTAAAAAGGAATATTTTATTATAAACATATTATATTTATTTCTTTTGCTAAACTAATTAAAGTGATTTTGAACCACCTTTCAGATGTTTTAATAGACTTGTTTTGAAATAATTAACTGGACTCAATGTTTGACTTTACATAATATATTCATATTGGCTCTGTATTAATCATAATTGCCTGATTGAAAGACCCTCAGGTTATTTGTTTTGTATAATTTTTATATATATATTATATTTATGTTGTTATTCGGCAGAAAGAAGTTACTAAAGCCCATGTGGAGGGAACTATAGATAAAAAAACCTTTGAATATCTGGAGGTAAAAACTCCAAGAACACCAACATTATATGCTCTGCCTAAAATACACAAAAATCCTATTCAACCCCCAGGTAGGCCTATTGTATCAGGAAATAACTGCCTAACAGAATCAGCTAGTCAATTGGTAGATGACTACCTAAGACCACATGTAAAAGCTCTTTCTTCCCATATTCAAGACACTAGTGATTTAATAAGAGCCTTGGATGGAATTAGTATACCACAGGGTGCCTGGTTGGTGACTATAGATGTTGAGGCCCTCTACAACTCCATCCCCCATGATTGGGGGATAAGAGTTGTGGAGGGCTTCTTGTCGGCTTCTTGTCGGAAAGGGGGTCTATGGCCTCCAAATACAATCAATTTGTTTTGGGTCTTCTCAGATTCATTTTGCACAACGTCTTTCTTTTCAATCGCTCCCATTACCTCCAGGTGCAGGGGGTAGCGATGGGGACTCGTTGTGCCCCATCTTATGCCAACCTGTACCTGGGGGGATCGGAGCGAGATTTATTTGCTAGAGATGAATGGGCTAATTTGGTGGATAGGGTGGCTCTATGGAAAAGATTTATAGATGATGTCTTTATGATATGGACAGGAACCCAAGAAGAGCTAAAATGTTTCCTAATTGGCTTAGAGGATAATACATATAATTTAAAATTTACAAGTACATACAATCAACAAATTGTTAATTTTCTGGACATCTCTATCTTTCTGGATGAAGAGGGAAACCTAGGATCAACCCTCTATAGGAAGCCATCGGCAGGCAACACCATCTTGAATGCCAAAAGCTCACACCCTGGCCCATTGATCTCTAGCATTCCCTACAGTCAGTATTTACGCCTTAAAAGGAACTGCTCTAGGGATGAGGATTTTATGAGAGAAGCAAAAGCGCTACAAATACGCCTCTTGGATAGAGGCTATAGTTGGTCTCTTTT
>BLSH010181921.1:720554-740631 GCA_018402905.1 Glandirana rugosa
ATGTGACGTTTGTTGAAAGTCATTATCCTCTTTTCCTTTAGAAGGGGGTTTCTATATAAACGACACTTTGTCGTTTGGATAAACTATATAGATGGTACTTAATTTAAATAAAATCATAAAACATCATGGACTCTGCAAGAGTTACTCTTCATCTTCATTTTCTTTCTCCTATCGTGGACCCTGAAATATCCATGGCATCTTGTATAGGAAGTGTCCTCAGTTATTAATATTTTTGAACATTATAACCTTTTTTTAGACGCGATTACCAAATTGCTTGACTAATCGTTTATTTTACTTACTTCTATAGGTCGACGAACATGTATTTAGGATGTGGCACTTTGGAGTTGATTTCATGCCTTTATATATGGACTTTAATTAAGCGCTGTACTTTTGTTTATTTTAATGTTCTTTATCCGGGTGTAGGATTTATGTACAAGCAGCTGGATATCTTCATTCATTTTATTTGCTAATCAGTTCGTTAAACCATTAGCGCAGATTTTTTTCCAATATTACAAGTTTTTATAATTATTGACTCCTGTGAAGGATATGTTCTACGGTACCTATAAAGTCCCAGGTGCTATCCTCTTTCTTTTACTTCTACTTCTCATTGAGAACGTCTCAGGTACTACAAAATACTAAAATAAATTTAATTCATGGTAGATATATCAAATAGGTTTGCTGTTTCACAGCAAATATATCTTTGGGGGAAGATTTCCTTTTCTCCTATTACTGAAAGTTGTTTGCAGTGTATATAAAACAAATTATTGGACTCACATATTTGAGTTGCATTAATATTATTGCCTTTGAATATTTGGAGGGGTTTATTTCCCCACCAGTGAGACTACCCCCCCTTCTTTCTGCCGAATAACAACATAAATATAATATATATATAAAAATTATACAAAACAAATAACCTGAGGGTCTTTCAATCAGGCAATTATGATTAATACAGAGCCAATATGAATATATTATGTAAAGTCAAACATTGAGTCCAGTTAATTATTTCAAAACAAGTCTATTAAAACATCTGAAAGGTGGTTCAAAATCACTTTAATTAGTTTAGCAAAAGAAATAAATATAATATGTTTATAATACAATATTCCTTTTTACTCATCAGTGGTTTACCTCCTCTGTGGTTTGTCAAATACCCTCCTGGAAGGCTGCTTTTCAGAAGTGTCCGTGGCTTTGTGTATTTTTTCCTAATCCCTGGTACTAAGGTGAGGGCTGAGGATGACATGGTGATCAGCGCCAATATTGTTATGTATTAATAAATAATTATGTTTTTTAGTGTGCACACTAGCCCTGCTTCCCCTGGGATAGGTGGTGGACTGAGCGGGGAGGTAGGACAGTTTGCACAGTGTATATATATATATATATTTTTTTTTTTTCTGATGTTTTTTTCTGCTTTCAGTTACTAACAAAATGCAAAATTGGTGTTAAAAAGCTCCTGAAGAAGCCGAATTTCTAAAAGCGAAACATGTAGAGCACACACCCAAAACAATTTTGCAATGTAATGTACCATGAGCATTGTTTGTAAATCACTTATTTTTCTGTCTCGTGTCCACTATATGTGTTTTTGTACCAATAAAACAAATATATATTTTTATAAAAAAGATTGAATTATCATTGTATTTTATGAAACCTCAAAATCCCACAAATTCTTCTTTCAAATTGACTTTTACTAATTAAAGAGGGAGATGGTGTACAATGTCAAAATATATCCCTTGAGACTTTCCTAAAAAACATATTAAAATATATTATTATTTATTATATATTATTTTCAACTTCCTGGGTCCCTCTGTGTAGATGTTCTTGTCTAGATGTCAGCTGCTTGTGAAGGGGGAGGGGCTGGAGGAGACCCCATCGGCAGATGTCGACACAGGTGTCTCTGCAGAGCCTGGTCCGCTGTCTGCAGATAAAGTGAGTTGTATATATTACCCTATCCTGTGTGTATACTGCCCTATCCTGTGTATATATTACCCTATCCTGTGTATATACTGCCCTACCCTGTGTATATACTGCCCTATCCTGTGCATAAATTACCCTGTCCTATGTTTATACTGCCCTCTCCTGTGTATATATGCAGGATCAGAGAGGAAGTGGCTCGTGGGGCTAACACAGACGTGTGCTTGCTTGGGGGTGATTCAAGATCTACTACTACATGATGATTACACACTGTAACTTATAACTGGCTGGAGAAAGATAAATAGCGCTTGAGGACAAACCTGCACTTTGTTTCAAGGCCGGTCTGGGGAGGGGCCAGGGGTGGGGCTGAAGGAGGGACCAGGAGCGGGACCAGGGGTGGGGCTGAAGGGGGGCCCCGTCAGGTAGGTTGTACGGGGCCCAATGATTTCTATCAGCGGTCCTGAAAATTACACCCCAAAATACATTATGCTACTCCTCGTGAGTATGGTGATACCACATGTTTGAGACTTTTACATAGCCTGGCCACATACAAAGACCCAACATTGAAGTAGCGCCTTCAGGCATTCTACGAGCATAAATTACACATCTCATTTCTCAACCACCTATTACACTTTTGAAGGTCCTGGAGCACCAGGATACTGGAATTGTCCATAAAATGACCCCATTTTGGAAAGCAAACACCCCAACGTATAATCTATGAGACATAGTTAGTCTTTTGAATGGTTCATTTTTTTCCAGAAGTTTTTGGAAAATGTGGGAAAAAAATGAAACCGCATTTTTTTTTTTTACACAAAGTTGTCAATTTATAAGATAATTCTAACACATAGCATGTACATAGCAAAAATTACACCCCAAAATACATTCTGCTACTACTCCTGAGTATGGCGATACCACATGTGTGAGACTTTTACACAGCCTGGCCATATACAGAGGCCCAACATCCAAGTAGCATCTCCAGGCGTTCTAGGAGCATAAATTACACATATAATTTTCTGACTACCGATCACATTTTTGAAGGCCCTTTATATTTCTAACACATAGCATGTACATACCAAATAACAAAAGATTACCTGTGGCTTTAGTAGTGCAGTGGTCCACAGCAAAAGCAATCGTCCAGGCAGCAGGCAGGAACACTGTCCATAGTTAGTACAGGCAGAGATACTTTCAGCACAGCCAAAGCATTGGTCCAGGTAGCAGGAAGAAACATGGTCCATAAAGTCCTGGGTCATTACAGGCAGAAATATGGTTAGCACAGCCAAATTACTGGTCCAGGTAGCAGGAAGAAACATGGTCCATAAAGTCCTGGGTCTTTACAGGCAGCGATATGGTCAGCACAGCCAAAGTATTGGTCCAGGCAGCAGGAAGGACCATCAAGCTTAGGGCCAGGGGGACAGGGGTAGAGGCTTCTCCCACCAAAATCTCTTTGAAGCCTCCGGACACCAGACCCTGTTCTGGGAACACAGAAAACCAAAAACTGCTTTTCTCAACTCAGAACGCTATTCTGAAGCCCCTCACATATGTGAGACCCCTGTGTACTAAAGTAGATGGGCAAAAGATCAGTTCAAGTGGCAGGCAAAAACATGGTCGATTAACAGGCCGAGGTTGTGCACGTGGAAGTCAGAAACGAGATTTAAAATGTCAGGCAAAGGCATCGTCAGTAAACAGGCTGCGGTTGGTGCACGTGGAAGTCAGAAACGTGATTTAAAACGGCAGGCAAAGACATCATCTGTAAACAGGCCAAGGTCAGTTAACGTGTAAGGTAGAAACATGGTAGCAGGCAAATGATCCACACAGGGTATTTGAAATGGGGAAATGGCAGTCTTTTAAAAATAAGGGGAACTAATATCTAATGGATGTGTGGTAACTTTTGAAGCAATCTCCGATGCACAGGCCAAGTTGGGAGGGACATTGGGGGCAATAATAGCTGGTATCTCTTCTAACTCCTCCTCTGGCGCATACACAACATTTCTTTTGGCGTCTTCTTCCGGATTCTGTGGGGGGAATGCTATAGGGTAAATGTTGCTCGTGATGTCGACTCACACTATCAGAGTGAATGCTTCCTGAGGTGGGTCCTTGCTGGTAAATGAGGGCAGTGAGGACATCTTCAATATATTTGAGGTAGGTTATGGGTTGTTTTATAAAGCCTTGTGGGCTGCTATGGTTCCTGTTTATATAGGGCTGCCAGCACTACTCACATTCCCTTAAATGTGTGCAAAGTTTCAAGCTAATATATATATTAGTGCAGCGCTCCCACAATATAAAGTGCTATGTGTGCCAAATCCCACATAAATTGTGATACTACTAGAAATATCTTCCAATATCAACCATCAAAAAACAAAAAATAGAAAAAATGTAAAATATATAAAACTAAAAAGTGCTTTGTGCATAAACCATTGTGCAATCAATGTCTTTTCAAATAAATCTCTGCAACAAAGTGTTCCGTGCATGGACTATATGCAGGTAGTGTGCTTTTAGAATGATTTCCAAGCTTCCAGATATAAAGCATCTAGATATAAAGGAGACGCCCAATTTGTCAGTTGCTGCTAACAAGGGTAAGGATTTGTGACCTGATAGATTGTTTTATAAAGCCTTGTGAGCTGCTATGATTCCTGCTTTTATAGGGCTGCCAGCACTACTTCCATTCCCTTAAGACCACTTTCACACCAGAACATTTTTCAGCCGACTTACCACTAAAAATGGCACCTTTAAAGCGCCTGAAACCCCCCCCCCCCATCCACGGGGGGCGGTGCGCTTGCAGGATGGGAAAAAAGCCCTGCAAGCAGCATCTTTAGGGCGGTATGGGAGCAGTGTATACACCGCTTAACCACCGCCCCTGCTCATTGAAATGAATGGGCTCAGCACCGCTTCGGAAGCGCCACACGCCAGAGCTTTTAACCCCTTCTTAGGGGTTAAAAGCGCCCCGCTGCTGCCTGAATAGCGACGCCAAAGTGCAGCTATAACAGCGGTAAAGTGCTGCTAAACTAGCGCCGCTTTACCGCTGATGGAAAAGGGGTCTAGATGTGTGCAAAGTTTCAAGCTAATATATATATTAGTACAGCGCTCCCACAATATAAAGTGCTATGTGTACCAAATCCCACAGTTCAATATTCATAAATGCTGCTGTTTGTGTCATAAATTGTGATAGTACTAGAAATATCTTCAAATATCAAACATCAAAAAAACAAAAATTAGAAAAAAAAATTAAATTTATAAAACCAAAAAGTGCTTTGTGCATAAACCATTGTGCAATCAATGTCTTTTCAAATAAATCCCAGCAACAATGTGCTCTGTACATGGACTTTATGCAGGTAGTGTCCTTTTAGAATGATTTCCAAGCATCCAGATATAAACAGTTCATATCCATAGCACCATCTGTGAAATAGCCAAAAAATCTTCCACCATGCATGTAGCTTATATCATAATCACCGTGACACCTCCACCCATTGTGCCCTCACCTTACAGGCGTAGGATATGCACCTTTACTATAACTCCTCTGAGTTGTTCCTTTCACTGCTGCCCCCTGCTCGCTGTCCACCCACCTCCAGGGATTACACATGTAAAGCAATAGGACCAAACATAGTGCTTTATCGTTTTACACACACTTTATTAAAACTCAGCCATAAATGCACACTCACATGATACAAATTAAAATCACTCCTTATAGTATATGTATCAATGTTACTCCTAGGATATCACCTGCCCCCAGATCTGCAGCTCCAGTTTTGAAGCGTCTCCTGGGTGCGCTGAGTTGCTAACTTGTAGTGTCACATTCGTCAGCCACTCTGGTCCCTCCTACCGGTTTCATCACGCCCTCTTCACTGCATCGGGGAGCTCCAGATCAGGGGGCAGGTGATATCCTAGGAGTAATGTTGAAGCATATAATATAAGGCATGATTTTAACTTGTAACATGTAAGTGTTCATTTGTGTAAAATGATAAAGCACTATGTTTGGTCATATTGCTTTACATGTGTAATCCCTGAAGCTAGGTGGACAGCGAGCAGGGGGCAGTGGTGAAAGGAACAGCTCAGTGGAGTGATATATATTATATATATAAAAAGGCGCATATGCTACGTCTGTAAGGTGAGGGTACAACCGGTGGAGGGGTCACGGTGATTATGATATAAGCTACATTATCAGTGCTGCAAAAGCACAGAAAGAGGAGGAAATTGCTAATAGATAGATATAATAGATTTGATATCCCTGGAGGTGTCTGTAACATGGAACATGATTGGGCATTGCTGGAAGATTGGTCAAAGCAGTGGAGATTGCAGTTCAATATTTCTAAATGTAAAATAATGCATCTAGGGAATAAGAATCCTCTTAGAAAGTGCAGCATTGGGGGTACAGTGTTAGCCAGCACTACAGAAGAAAAAGATTTGGGGGTGCTTATTTCAGATGATTACAAAATGAGCAAACAGTGTGAGCAGGCAGTGGGAAAAGCAAATAGAATTCTGGGATGTATCAGTAGAGGGATCACCAGCAGGAGGAAGGAGGTTCTGATTCCTTTATATAGATCTTTAGTGAGACCTCACTTAGAATACTGTGTCCAGTTCTGGAGACCACACTTACAAAAATATATTGATAAGATAGAATGAGTTCAGAGACGGGTAACAAAAATGGTGAAAGGTCTGGGTGATAAAACATCAAGAGTGACTTGAGGAACTTAATAAGTACAGTCTGGAGGAAAGAAGGAAAAGGGGAGACCTGATTGAAACCTTTAAATACATCAAAGGGGTGAATAAGGTTCAGGAGGGCGGTCTTTTCAATATGAAACCAAAATCAAGAACATGGGGACATGACCTCAAACTAACTGGAGGGAAGTTCAAAACGAATCTAAGAACGTATTTTACTGAAAGGGTGGTTAATGATTGAAATAAACTACCAACAGAGGTTGTGAGACAGTCAACGGTAAATGGCTTCAAACATGCTTGGGATAAACATAAATATATAGTCAGACAACGAGATTAATGGGAAAACAAAAACAAAACAAAAAAACAAACAAAACAACAAAAAAAAAAAAAGGACAGACTCGATGGACTACTCTAGTCTTTTTCTGTCGTCACTTTTCTATGTTTCTATGTTACATGCATGGTAGAAGATTTTTTGGCTATTTCACAGATGGTGCTATGCATATGAACTGTTTATATCTGGATGCTTGGAAATCATTCTAAAAGGATGCTACCTGCATAAAGTCCATGCACAGAGCACTTTGTTGCTGGGATTTGTTTGAAAAGACATTGATTGCACAATGGTTTATGCACAAAACACTTTTTGGTTTTATATATTTTCAATTTTTTTCTAATTTTTGTTTTTTTGATGTTTGATATTGGAAGATATTTCTAGTACTATCACAATTTATGACACAAACCAGAATTTATAAGTATTGAACTGTGGGATTTGGCACACATAGCACTTTATACTGTATTGTGGGAGCGCTGTACTAATATATACAGTATCTCACAAAAGTGAGTACACCCCTCACATTTTTGTAAATATTTTATTATATCTTTTCATGTGACAACACTGAAGAAATGACACTTTGCTACAATGTAAAGTAGTGAGTGTACAGCTTATATAACAGTGTAAATTTGCTGTCCCCTCAAAATAACTCAACACACAGCCATCACCACGTTTGGACGGAATCACAAGTCCTTTGAGAAAATTATAAGAAAACACTGGCCAATCTTATTACAGGACAACTTGTTAGCACAAATAATTCCAACAAAGCCCAAATTCATCTATAGGGGAGCCCCTACTCTAAGAAATCAATTGGCCCTAATGTTTACAATCGTCCCAAAAACAAAACCCACCTTTCTTGATCTAAAAGGGTTTTTTTATTGTAAGAGGTGTAAGGCCTGTACCACTACCAAACATAATAAGAAAAAAATCAAGACTTTCAGGTCACATAGTACAGGCCATTCGTAACGCATAAATAAATTAATTTCATGTAGGTCCTCTTTTGTCACCTACATGGTCATTTGCCCATGTGGGTTACAATATATAGGGCGTACCACCAGGAATTTGAACACGCGCATTGCAGAACATCTAAGGCCTCATACACGTGTGTTTTTTAACGCCACATTTTTGGGCGTTTTTTACAGCTCTCCATGTTATTCAATGGCCCTCTAAAAACGCTGACGTTTTTGAGCAGTAGAGGGCGTCGGCGTTAGTGAGCTGTAACAAGAACGCATGCCCTCAACATGGGGAGTGTGGCTGCTTTGGGGCAGGGGGGGCTCTGCGCCCACCCCAAAGCACCTTGTCCCCATGTTGATGGGAACAAGAGCCTCTTCCCGACAACCCTGGCCGTTGGTTGTCGGGGTCTGCGGGCGGGGCCTTATCGGAATCTGGAAGCCCCTTTTAATAAGGGGACCCCCAGATGCCGGCCCCCCACCCTATGTAAATGAGTATATGGTACATTGTACCCCTACCAATTTACCTGCAAAAAAAAGTGTACAAAAAAAACACACTATACAGCTTTTTAAAATAGTTTATTAAATCAGCTCCGGCATCTTCTCCCCTCTCTTCTCCCTCGTCTTCTTTCTTCGGTTCTTTTGCGGGGTCTTCAGTCTTCTGCGGGGTCTTCGGTCTTCTGCTCTTTTGTCGCTGTCTCCTCGGCTAGCATCTCCCGCTTCTTCTCCTTCTTCTCCTTCTTCTTCTTCTTCTTCTTCTTCTCTTCTGGAGATGTTGACTTGTCGCTCTCTTCCACTTGAATGCCGGGTCCGTGCTGCGCAGACCCCGACAATCAATGGCCAGGGTTGTCGGGAAGAGGCTCTTGTCCCCATCAACACGGGGACAAGGTGCTTTGGGGTGGGGGGCGCAGAGCCCCCCCATGCCCCAAAGCACCATACTCCCCATGTTGAGGGCATGCGGCTTGGTATGGTCCAGGGGGGCTCACTCATCCCCACCCCCTTTCCTGGCCTGCCAGGCTGCGTGCTCGGATAAGGGTCTGGTATGGATTTTGGGCGGCACCCCACGCCGTTTTTGCGGCGTGAGTGTCCTCTTAAAATCCATGCCAGATCGAAGAGCCCGATATGCTCTTGGGGGGGAATCTCACGCAAATTTTTTGCGGGGGTTCCCCCTTCAAGACCCCTAGCACACAAGTCGCGCCGCAAGTCGGATCATTGTGATCCGACTTCTGGTGCTGCTTCTATTCAAACCAATGGGCTCCCATAGGGAACCATTGATTTTGAATAGAGTCAGAAAAACGCTGCTGACAGCTAGTGTGGAAAAACGTGCATTGACGTCAGTGCAAAACGCCAAGAAAAACTGCAACTTTTCCCTGACGTCGGACCTGGCGTTTTGCTTATTTTTTTGCAAACACCTGTGTGTATGAGGCCTTAACATCAAGAAAAGCTTTCTGAAGCACACCCTTTCCAACTACTTCAGACTATACCATAACAGTGATCCCACCCAAGCCATTTTTTTCGGTATAGATAGAATAGAACCACATTGGAGGCAAGGGAACATGATCCAATGTATATCAAAAAATGAGACCAAGTGGATACACAGATTGGACCCTCTATGTCCCGCTGGTATAACCTCTGATATAGATCTTAACTGTTTCTTATCAAATTATTAAAATGTATTAATGGCATTTGCTCTTATGCCTATGATATGCCTTATCAAATTGTTATTATTGATGTTATTTGCTCGTATGCCTATGATATGTTCTTTGCTCGATGTGAACCTTGAGCAACCTATCAGGGCCCCTTCCCTTTTCTTCGGGCCTATACTCAAAATCCATCTGAGATGAGTTCCCTTCTTTATCTTTATTTTATTTATCTAGAGTACATCGCATTAGTGTTAATTCAACGAATGGGTTTTTCTTTCCTTTTTTAGCATTCTCTATTCTGCGGTGTCCCTCCCCCCCCATATATATATTTTAATTGTTTTATTTTCATTCTTTTAATTTTATATTTTTATTTTTAATAAAAAAATGTTTTTTTCTTTATTAAATTTCCTTATTTTTATATGCTAACAATTTTGTGAGTTATTTATAGCATTATAAGTTTCTTTATATCGTTCTATGTCCATTTACCTGGGCTCGTTTTTGCCATTGTTTTTAACTCTTACTTTTATTTTCTTTATCATACTTCATTTTTCCTCTACACTGGCCAGCACACGCGTGTCTCTTTAAAGGAGATATGTACATGCTCTGCAGACATCAACTTAGGGTCACACTATTGGCGGCGCAGCTGCTCTGCATCATTAATTAGTCTCGGGCCCTCGATTGATTGTGATTGGCCAAAAAACTGAGCGGTTGTTGTATATATATTGGGAATGACGTTCCATACCACATGACCCCCTGATGACATCAGCGCGCACGCTGATGAAACGCAGTGTAGGGCATTGTGGCTCTCGGCACGTCATTTCCACTCATTGACCCGCAGGTGGACCGCAATTGGCGTTCCCTGCGCCATCCGTTTGTTTGTAAGCATTTTACTATGACTTTTATTCTTTGATGTTTAATTAAATTTTCGGACGTACTTCACTATGTGGCTCCATCCTCTTTCTATAATCTGCATACCGAGTGGGTGAGTGCCCATATGTTGCCTATACCTACCTGAGATAATTGCTGGGATTGCTGGGACATCTAAAGGAGGTTGCCATTCGAGTACATCTACATAGAGCCTGTTTGATTCCTGTGATGGGAATCAACTATATCTGGTGAGTAGACTTACCACTGGGTGCATTGGGGAAGGCTTTCCTATGAATCACTATCTGGATTGAGAAGACCATCACTGGGATATTTTGAGTCTTTGGAACTGGTTATCCACTTCAGTTTAAAGTGACAGGATCTTGGAGGACTTTTTTGCATTTTTTTGCACAGAGACACTGTTCCTAAATATTTTTTTATATATTTCTTTTATATTTTTATATTTTTCTTGTCACCCCCATTTGCACTTATTTTTGCACTTTATAATTGCACTTTATATGTAATCAGTACTAATATTTATATTCATTTTCTTGAATGTATGCATGGTTTATGACAATAGGTACCTACATATAGGGTATGGTGCACTATTCATTCTTATAAGCATACTGTAATTTACTGAATAACAGTCTACCACATACCCATTCAGTTAGTAGGTGAGTAGTCATTTAGTCTCCTAACTGACCAGGGAAAACATGCTTCTATCCACCAATATTGTGTGTTAGCGGGGTTAAACATTTTGCTACCTTTAATAATTTTCTCACAATTGTGAACACTTAACAGCAGCCACACACAGTCATATATGCACATAAATCTTTCCCGTTGTGCAGTTCTTTAACCCTCTCTACACAGCCATTGATGTCTAAACCACTGGCAACAAAAGTGAGTACACCCCTAAGTGAAAATGTCCAAATTGGGCCCAAAGTGTCAATATTTTGTGTGGCCACCATTATTTTCCAGCTCTGCGGCCCAGTCTCCAAAGGGAGGGGATCATGCTCTGCTTCAGTTTGTCACAGTACATGTTGGCATTCATGGTTCCTTAAATGAACTGTAGCTCCCCAGTGCCGGCAGCACTCATGCAGCCCCAGACCATGACACTCCCACCACCATGTTTGACTGTAGGCAAGACACCCTTGTCTTTGTACTCCTCACCAGGTTGCCGCCACACATGCTTGACACCATCTGAACCAAATAAGTTTATCTTGGTCTCGTCAGACCACAGGAAATGGTTCTAGTAATTCATGTCCTTAGTCTGCTTGTCTTCAGCAAACTGTTTGTAGGCTTTCTTGTATATCATCTTTAGAAGAGTCTTCCTTCTGGGTCGACAGCCATGCAGACCAATTTGATGCAGTGTGCGGCATATAGTCTGAGCACTGACAGGCTGAGCCCCACACCTTCAACCTCTGCAGCAATGCTGCCTGCACTCTGTCAGGTTTCTGCAGCAAGGAGACCAGACATGTAGCTACACAAGGAAACTGAGACCAAAACAATATAAAGGACAAGAGTACATGGTATACAAGGAAGCAAGGTATCAAGGTTGAGTACTAGGGCAGGAAGCAGAAGCAAGGCAGATGGGTACAGGAAGGTTCAGAATATCAGGGGAAACGAGCACAAGGATCTAGCAGCAAGGAGGCGAACAGGATCGTGACGCACCGAGAGAAGAGGGAAGTGGCCTTAAATAGCCACTTTCCAGCTGAACCCGGGCGTGGCTGATTCCCACAGCCTGCTGGCTCTTGGGAGACACCTGCTGGTGGTCACTGGAGCTGCATCAAACAGCCCAGAGCATCACAGTGCCACCAGTACGTAAAATCAATCCTGACACACTCATACGTCTATTTCCCAAAACCAACCTCTGGATATGACGCTGAGCACGCACACTCAACTTCTTTCTTCAACCATGGGGAGGCCGGTTCTGAGTGGAACCTATCCTGTTAAACCGCTGAATGGTCTTGGCCACTGTGCTGCAGCTCAGTTTCAGGGTCTTGGCAATCTTCTTATAGATTAGACCATCTTTATGTAGAGCAGCAATTCTTTTTTTTAGATCCTCAGAGAGTTCTTTGCCATGAGATGTCATGTTGAACTTCCAGTGACCAGTATGAGAGAGTGAGAGCAATAACACCAAATTTAACACACCTGCTCCCCATTCACACCTGAGACCTTGTAACACTAACGAGTCACATGACACCAGGGAGGGTAAATGGCTAATTGGGCCCAATGTGGACATTTTCTCTTAGGGGTGTACTCACTTTTGTTGCCAGTGGTTTAGACATTAATGGCTGTGTGTTGAGTTATTTTGAGGGGACAGCATATTTACACTGTTATACAAGCTGTACATTCACTACTTTACATTGTAGCAAAGTGTCATTTCTTCAGTGTTGTCACATGAAAAGATATAATAAAATATTTACAAAAATGTGAGGGGTGTACTCACTTTTGTGAAATACTGTATGTTAGCATGAAACTTTGCACACATTTAAGAGAACGTGAGTAGTGCTTGCAGCCCTATAAAAACAAAAATCATAGCAGCTCACAAGGCTTTATAAAACTATCAGGCCACAATTCCTTACCCTTGTTAGCAGCAGCTGACAAATTTGGCGTCTCCTTTACAGGTGATACTCGAAAAATGTGAATATCATGCAAAAGTTCATTTATTTCAGTAATGCAACTTAAAAGGTGAAACTAATATATGAGATAGGCTCATTACATTCAAAGCAAGATAGTTCAAGCTGTGATTTGTCATAATTGTGATGATTATGGCTTACAGCTCATGAAAACCCCAAATCCACAATCTCATAAAATTAGAATATTACATGCAATCAATAAAACAAGGATTGTACATAGAACAATATCAGACCTCTGAAAAGTATAAGCATGCATATGCACTCAGTACTTAATTTGGGCCCCTTTTGCAGAAATTACTGCCTCAATGCGGCGTGGCATGGAAGCTATCAGCCTGTGGCACTGCTGAGGTGTTATGGAAGACCAGGATGCTTCAATAGTGGCCTTCAGCTCTTCTGCATTGTTGGGTCTCATGTCTCTCATCTTTCTCTTGGCAATGCCCAATAGATTCTCTATGGGGTTGAGGTCAGGCGAGTTTGCTGGCCAATCAAGCACAGTAATCCCACGGTCATTGAACCAGGTTTTGGTGCTTTTGGCAGTGTGGGCAGGTGCCAAATCCTGCTGGAAAATGAAGTCAGCATCCCCATAGAGCTCGTCTGCGGAAGGAAGCATGTAGTGCTCCAAAATCTTCTGGTAGATGGCTGTGTTGACCCTGGACTTAATGAAGCACAGTGGACCAACTCCAGCAGATGACATGGCTCCCCAAATCAACACAGACTGTGGAAACTTCTCACTGGACTTCAAGCATCTTGCAGTGTGTGCCTCTCCATTCTTCCTCCATACTCTGGGTCCTTGGTTTCCAAATGGGATGCAAAATTTGCTCTCATCAGAAAAGAGGACTTTGGACCACTGAGTTACAGACCAGGTCTGTTTTTCTTTAGCCCAGGTAAGACGCTTCTGACGTTGTTTTGTTCAGGAGTGGCTTGACAAGAGGAATACGACATTTGAAGCCCATGTCCAGGATCCGTCTGCGTGTGGTGGCTCTTGATGCACTGACTCCAGCCTCAGTCCACTCCTTGTGAAAGTCCCCAACACCTTTTCCTGACAATCCTCTCCAGGCTGCGGTCATCCCTGCTGCTTGTGCAACTTTTCCTTCCACACTTTTCCCTTCCACATAACTTTCTATTAATGTGCTTTGATACAGCACTTTGGGAACATTCAATGTCTTTTGAAATTACCTTTTGAGGCTTTCCCTCCTTATGGAGGGTGTCAATTATGGTTTTCTGCACAACTGTCAGGTCAGCAGTCTTTCCCATGATTGTGATTCCTACTGAACCAGACTGAGAGACCATTTAAAGGCTCAGGAACCCTTTGCAGGTGTTATGGCTTAATTAGATGATTAGAGTGGGACACTTTGAGCCTAGAATATTGCACATTTTCACAATATTCTTTTAATTCAAAAAAGTTTTATTGAAACAAATTTCAGATTACATCAAGTGTTACAAGTAACATATAACAGGCATGGAATTTCGGTGATATAGAAGTTGCCTAAGTGTTCAACTCAAAAATAACCATAGAGGCACACTGTAGAGGTAGCGGCCAATGAACAATCTGTGAGTAAGGGGCACGGCCCCACAACACCACAACTCCCCGGCCCGATCCCGAGCATCAGTTATGCAGCGGGCGGGGACCCCCACCCGGCGGTCACGCCGCGAGAGTCTCCCACTCCCCCTGTCCCCCCCGAGGAGTTCCCCCGGAGCGAGGAGGGGCATACTAATCATCAGGCAGAGGGAGCCGCGCTGCTGCAGGGGGCCCCCTGCGTAATGTCGTTTCATGGGATGGCCACCAATAATGGATATATCAAGTAAAATACATATAAGGAAGTTGAAATCACTCATGTGAGGAAGAAAAAAGAAGGGAACAAACTTAATACATTGTCCTGCGTTAGGAGGTGGGGTAGCATGTGGGAACAGCAGGCCCAATCAATCCAGCTGAACATAGATACGTGTGTCACCTCCCGGCTTAAGCCCGGAGGCGAACACAGCTCCTCCCTAGTGTATAATCCTCTGAGCGGCCTGCTGACCCTGTATGCGCATATGTATCATAAAACATTTGGACGGACCCCAACTCAGGAGGAATGGGAAAGAAGGAGACACAGAGCAAGGGGGAGCACTTAAGGGAGAGGAAGGGAGATGGACGGGACAGAAGGGAGAGGGGAAAAAAAAAGGAGGGGGTGGGAGGGGAAAAAACACTCACCGCTATCCCACCCCAAGTCCCAGGACCGGATGCCCGTAGGGAAAACGTCCTTTCCAAGGTAAGCCTCAAATGCAGTCTAGGGCAAGGGCACCTCCAATGCGTAGGCGTCTGTGTAAACAAAGTGGTTCCAAGGTCGCCAGGTGTCCCGGTGGGCCTCCTCTGTATTATACAGAGTTGCTGTAAGTTCCTCCATGTCTCTGAGGGCGTTAACCCCGGCAAACCATAAAGCCTTTGTAGGGGGTTCAGGGTCTCTCCATCAAAGTGGAATGCAGGCTTTAGCTGCATTCAAAAGCTGCATTGTCAGCGAGGTTTTGTATTTTTTGATCGCCCTCTCCGTCAGGTGCAGCAGGCATGCAGCGGGGTTGTCATGTAAATCAACCGCCGTGAGTTTCTCAACTATATCTGCAACATCTCGCCAGAACTGTTGGATTTTGGGGCACTCCCAGAAGATATGGGCCATTGAACCCCCTTCTCCTCCACATCTCCAACAATGGTCCGATACCTGGGGAGAGATGGCGTGTAAGAGTGTGGGCACTCTGTACCACCGAGTCAAGATCTTATATCCTGTCTCCTGGATCCTGGTAGCTAGAGAGGATTTTTGGGCAAAATGGAGAATTTTGCGTCTTTGGTCTGGGGAGAGGTGGAGGCCAGGTCAGACTCCCACTTGGTAAGGAACGGAGGAACGTAATCTTCCGCCGGTTGGATCAGGGATGCGTATATCAGAGATAGGGAATGCCGTAACGGTTCACCCTTGTGGCAAATGGCCTCAAAATTTGTGAGGGGACGTAGAATGCCCAGCGCTCTAACAGAGTGACGCAAGAAGGAGCGCAACTGCAGCCCACTCATAAAGTCTAGAGCAGGGTCTGTTAGGTGGGTCACATCCGGAATACAGGTGGCTGGGGGCGGCACAAAGTCAATCAGGCGAGAGTATCCCTCTTCTGCGAGGCGTCTCAGCTGCGGTCCCAACTGGCCTAATCCAAACTCTGGATTGCCCAGAATCGGTACCATTGGAGATGGCCTGGGTGAGATAGTGGAGGAGCGGAATGTCTCCCGCGCTATCCGTAGAGTGCTTCCGAGTGTCGGATGGGAGCCAAGGTCCCGGGGGATGGGCGTAGACAACCACGGCCAACTCAGCGCCATGTCCCGCGAATCTTCCATCTCCATTGAGACCCACTGCTTTTCCGCACCATGGCAATGCCAGTCAATTATCCGATTGAGGTGGGTCGCTTGATAGTACATCTTAATGTCAGGAAGGGCAAGGCCGCCCGCTGGTTTTGGAAGCGAAAGCCGGTGGAGGGCCTGTCGCGGTTTCTGGTGAGACCAAATAAACTTTCTGAATATCTGTGCGATTGTTCGAAAGAAGTACGGGGGCAGCCAAATTGGGATAGCTTGTAATATATATAGAATACGTGGCAAGACCGTCATCTTGAGCGCACTGCACCGCCCAAACCATGTCAGTGTCAAGGAGTGCCAGTGCAGTAGGTCCTTCCTGATCTTGGTGAGGAGGGGTTCATAATTGGCTTCAAACAGTTTAGAGAGGTCAGCAGTGATACGAGTGCCCAAGTACTTGAGAGAAGTATCCGCCCATTGGAAGGGGAAAAATGGCCGGAGAGACCCAATCGCATCTGGACCCACGGTGATATTGAGGGTCGAGGACTTACTGTAGTTTACTTTGAAGTGGGACAAGGAACTGTATGTCTGGATGGCCCTCAAGAGTATTGGAAGGGTGGTAACTGGGTCCGTAACAAAGAAAACCAGGTCGCCAGCAAACGCTGCCACCTTATGAGAGCCCGACTTTTTATTAAAACCCGGGATGTCCGGGTTGGCCCTAATTGTACAGAGGAATGGTTCTAGTGTCAAGATGAAAATTAAGGGTGATAAAGGGCAACCCTGTCGTGTCCCGTTCGTTATGTCGAAAAAGTCTGAGCGCGTCTCATTGACCCTGACTGCCGCGGATGGTCGCGAGTATAGGGCGGAAATCCAGCTCAACATCGAGGGCCCCAGACCCATGTGCTCCAAGGTGGCCTGAATAAATGACCAATGGACCCTGTCGAATGCTTTGTCTGCGTCAGTCGACAGCAGAAGGAGCGGTCGCTTAGATGACTGAGCTGCGTGAATCAAGTTAAGGACTCGGACTGTGTTGTCCCTAGCTTCGCGTTGGGGGATGAATCCCACCTGGTCTCTATGAATAAGACCCGAGAGGTGGGGGAGGAGTCTATTCGCTAACACCCGTGCAAACATCTTCAGATCCGAGTTCAGGAGCGCAATCGGTCTGTAGCTTCCGCACTGCGCTAGATCCTTGCCCTCCTTCGGGATCAGGGAAATGTATGCCCGAAGAGCGTCTACTGGCATCTCCTGCCCTTCTACCAGGGAGTTAAGGGCCGCCACTAAGAGGGGAAGGAGCAGAGCGGAAAATTCCTTATAATAGGCTGCCGTAAGACCGTCAGGCCCCGGCGCCTTTTTAGGCTTGGATTGGGCCAAAGCGACCCCCAGTTCCTCTACCGTGATTGGAGCTTCCAACTCTTCCAGCGCCCCTTCAGGAAGTTTCGGCATGCCCGAGGCCCCTATGTACTCTCGAATCTTGGTACCTAGTGACCCGGAGACCTCTATCGCTGGTGAGGGGTCTAGATTATACAAGGCTCCAAAAAAGGTACAGAATTCCCCAGCCATGTCGTCTGAGCTGGAGAGCTTCCGCCCTGAAGCCGTTGTAATGTGTGGGATGAAGGTCCGCGCGCGGGGACCCCGGAGTGCCCTTGCTAGGAGCGCACCTGGTTTATTTGAGAATTCGAACAAGGTCTGCTTGGACCAGGCCAATTTTTGTTTTGCCTTATGAAGCAGAAGGGAGTTCAGTTCCTCCCTTGTTTTCAGCAGCTCAGTGTGGACCGCCCTGGCAGCCTTCTCCTTGTTTGTTCCCTCCAGACGTCTCAGACGCGCTAACAGAGCGTCCGCCCGTGCCGATCGTTCTTTTTTCAAGTGAGACCCTGTCTTGATGAGCAAGCCTCTGATCACTGGCTTATGTGCCTCCCACAGCGTAAAGGGGCTACCTACAGAATCCGCGTTCAGGTCAAAGTATTCCGTAAGGGCTATGTTTAGCCTCTGTCGGATATCTGGAGATTGGAGAAGGGACTCATTTAGGCGCCAGGCCGGAGGGGTCCTCGTCTGAGAGTCCAATCTCAAAGCGAGGTGGACGGGCGCGTGGTCGGACATAATGATGTCACCTATCCGAGCCGACTGAACTCTCGTGAGTTCTCTATGGGGGATCAGGAGGTAATTCAATCGAGGAATACGTTTGGTGAACCGAGGAATAAAAGGAATAATCCCTCTCCGTCGGGTGCATGATACGCCACGGATCAATTAGCTGTAATAGAGAGAGTTCCGCTTTCAAGCATTTAAGCCGCGAGAAAGATAGATGTGTGGCCCCCCGAGACGAATCCAGGGTAGGGTCCATCGTGAAATTGAGATCGCCTCCAAAAATGAGGATCCCCTCCCGAAACTCAAGAAGTTCCGGGACCAGGCCCCGCAGAAAGGTGACATGATCCACATTGGGGAAATACACATTCGCCAGGGTGACCAGGACATCCCCGATCTGTCCTTTTACAAACACATAATGCCCCCCTGGATCCCGTCGCACCTCCAGGAGAGTCCAAGGCACTGATTGTGCTAGTAAGATGCTCACCCCTTTAGACTTTGAAATCGGTGATGGGCTATGGTATGCCGTGGGGAACGCCCTATTCCCCAGCATGGGGACCTTATCGTGTTTGAAATGGGTTTCCTGGAGGAACACGACCTGTGATCTGTTCTTTTTAAGGTCAGCCAAGAGTCTGGTGCGCTTTTCAGGGGTGCCCAAGCCCCGCACGTTATAGGAGGTGAAAGTGACCGCGCCCGCTGCCATGGCGAGATCTCCCACTGGCAGCTTTGCGCGGGGGCGGTGAGAGGGAAAAAATAAAAAAAAAATAAATAAATAAATAAATAAAATAAGAGAAAAAAAAAATTAAAAAAATTAAAAAAAAAATTAAAAAAAAAAAAAAAAAAAATTTATAGGGGGGGAGGGAAGATGGGTGGGGGGAGTGGAGGTACGAGGAAGATCGGTGAGGACCCCAAAATGGGGATTTGATAGAAATAAACGAAGAGGGGGAGGAGGGTACTAAAGGTAACCTATTACCGTAGATCTCCTGTGGGGCCTAACTGACTCCACGGGGAGACAACCCTAGCTTGGGAGGTGGGTAGAGTAGGCGATAGGGTTAAGGAGATGCACGAACCACAAGACTCCTCTAAACCGTGTATGATATCAGCCTACCAAGTCATGGAAGCTGCAGTGTCCGACACTAACTCTTTCAGATGTGAGAAAACATAAACAAAAAACTGTCAACATGGCACAGGCTTTAACTTATGAACTTTTAGGCCGGGGTGACCTCGGGCAACTTAACTCATCTAGGTGGGTCCCCCCCCCCGGCCGCCCGCCCGAGAGACCCCTCCCCACGACCAGCCCCCCCAGGAGGGCCCCGCACCCCACCCAAGCCACTTCTTAGTCACACACCACCCCCTACAGAAGCAGAGGGAGGGCCCCAACTGGGGCAGCAAGATATCCCCAAGGGCCCCTGCGTGGGGTCCGGGGAGATAGGTTTGGTGATCTGTGGCCGGAATGGGGCGCAAAAGCCCCCCCCCCCCGATCACCCGGAATATGGCAAGGTCAAACCTGGAGGAAGAAAGTATGGTTAGTCATCACATGTAAAGCAAAATAACAAAATACATTTTATGACCTCCGCCCTGCAGGCCCAAAAGTCCAATCCCAGTCGGGGAGCCCAAGTGACCCCCCAGAGCCCCTGAATTTCCCCAATCAGGGCCCAGATGTCTCTCCAGTATATTTGCAAACCCAGAGACCGCGGGCAGTAGATGCCCCT
>BLSH010181921.1:742258-758682 GCA_018402905.1 Glandirana rugosa
AAGGCCCTCGCTTCTTCCCTCGTCGTCGCTCGCCCCGTCCACTCGAGAGGAGCCCCTGGGGGGCGGGAGATAGGGGGTATGGAAGAGGCCTCGAAGGGGTCGGTCTAAGGGGTTGATATCGTTCGTCGAGGGCCCTGGGACCCAATGTTAGTCCCCCTCTGTAGTCCCTGTACGACCGTCTAGAGGGATGTGCGGTCCTGTAGGTCCGATACCGTCGAAGGTAACACAGTCGCGACAGATTTCTCGAGTTGTGGGACTTCGTCGTCCACCTGCCCCACCTCCCCTCTCACCTTAGTGACCTCTCGCCGAGTCGTCGACATTTGCGAGCAGAACTTCGTGACCTCCGTGTGGTCCGGAGCTCACCTGCCCCGCTCGCTGCTGCTCCCTTCTTCGCTCCCGGAACAGCTCCAGCCTGTGTGACTCGTGGCGGCGCCATCTTGGGATTCCCTGCCGCCGCTTGTGCTTGCGCTGGTGCGGGATGTTGGCGGAGGAAATATCTAGTGATCTCGGCAGTCCGCGGCGTCCCCGGGTTCAGTGGATGTTTCTGCACCCCGGGCATGAGCTGTGAGTGCCGGCTGTCCAGATAATCAGCGAGGATTGTCCCGGTCCGTGCAGAGCTCCAAAAAAAAGCGTCTTTACGCTGCCATGTCTTGACCACGCCCCTCTTTTCACAATATTCTAATTTTGTGAGATTGTGGATTTGGGGTTTTCATGAGCTGTAAGCCATAATGATCACAATTATGACAAATCACGGCTTGAACTATGTTGCTTTGCATGTAATCAGTCTATCTCATATATTCGTTTCACCTGTTAAGTTGCATTACTGAAATAAATGAACTTTTGCATGATATTCAAATTTTTCGAGTATCACCTGTATATCTGGATGTTTGGAAATCATTCTAAAAGGACACTCCCTGTATAAAGTCTATGCACAGAGCACTTTGTTGCAGGGATTTATTTGAAAGGACATTGATTGCACAATGGTTTATGCACAAAGCACTTTTTAGTTTTATATATTTAAAATGTTTTCTATTTTTTGTTTTTTTTGTTTTTTGATGTTTGATATTGGAAGATTTATTGTGGGGGCACTGCACTAATATATATATTAGGTGATGGGTTGGTTTTTGGTTTATGTTTGGTAACAGACAAACGAATTATACATGGCCATATGTAAAAGATGAAATGCAACTTTTTTATGCCAGTAATGGGACTTTCGGGTTGACAAATATGGTTGTAGCATCTGGTCATTTAAATCCACCTCCCCCCATGAACAGATTATAGTCGTGGGCACATTTGGGCTTTACAACGGGGCAGCGTCTTCTCTGAATCTCCACCAAGGTGTCATTGTGGGTGGTAGAGAGGATGTGTACATCTTTGTTGTCCCTCCACTTCATGGCCAACACTTCCTCATTTCTCATGAACGCAGATTCCCCATTTTGCAGCTTTTTTATTAGTAGATCTTGTGGGAAGCCCTTCCGTTTTTTTTTTTTTTAAGGTACCACAGGCCAGGGTTTCTTCACTATATAGGTGACGCAAAAGGGGCAGACTAGTATAATAATTGTCCACATATAAATGGTATCCTTTTTTTGAACAGGGGGTATGCCAGCTCCCAAACAATTAGTCCCGATATATGTGGGGCATTCAGGGATGTGGAGCTGGGAGTCATTGCCTTCATAAATACGGAAGGTGTACACGTATCCAGTAGCTTGATCACACAATTTATTACATTTTAACCTGTACCTGGCTCTCTTGGGATATACTGCTTGAACTGCAGCCGGCCAGTAAATTGGATAAGGGATTCATCCACACTTCAGCAAATCACTGAGAAAAATAATTTATTAGGGGGCGTATTTTGTACAATTTGTCGTGCTTGGGGTGAACATGGGGAGGTCACTGCGAACTGTAGTTAAAACGCAGGAAACGCATAATTGTGTTGTAGCATGTCCTGGACATGACAGCAGAATATTTCAACATGTGGTGTTGGAATGGCCCATGGAACACTGTTCAAATATGGTCCCTTGAGGGGGCTTGTTGTACCAGGTGGAGATCCCCTCCTCTCCCTGTGGTAGAGACTGGCCCATGCTGTACCCGACACAGAAAGGCCCCCACTGTTTCCAGTGCGGGGCCTGTTTGTGTTTTCCCGCCTTGATGCGGCTAGGTTAGCAAGCATCACAGGTAGGAACCTTCTGTGTCGGTGGTTTTAGTCCCATGGGAGCCCAGGCCTCTTGGATGCTACGCATACTGAGGGTGGGCTCCTTTTCAGGCGTCTATCTGGTTCGTCCGGATATGACGCCAGAGCACGTGATGCACCAGGTCACGCACGTGCGCGCAAGCGCAATATAGGGACGCCGGGAACGGTGTTCAGTGCCATTTCCAGCCAGACCTTGTGGAAAGCTGTAGCTCAGTTAACAGCTAAGCCGACCACACCAGAAGAGTGAACTTCATAGCTAGTGGATTCAGATAACCAAGCTTCCTCCTTGCATACTCTGCTATTGAAATGGTGTTGGCTCCTTGCTTTTGGTTGTGTTATATGCAATTTGCTCTTTTTGAGAAGATGTTTAACTTGGGGTTCTTTTTGGTTGGTGGGTTCATTCATGACCCACCAAGCCCATGTTTTGTATGATTACACTTGAATTAGCTTTTGCCTGTCTATACTACTGCCATCAACGGGCCACACCATATAGAGATCTTTCTGCTTATAGAGAAGATATGCCAGGTATGCAATGGATAAATGCTAGGATACCTCCACTTTCATTATTATCTTTTTCCTTTTTTTCTGTAGTGGGCTTATTTTTGAACCCTGATCATTGGGGAGTATCCCCAGCCGTTCCTGTACAGCATGCAAAGCATCTGTCTTTCCACAGGGGGTCTATGGTTATCTACCACCGGAAGGCTATGCCTCCTTTGAAGGTCAAGCAGTGTAAGTATGGGCCCTCTTTGATGGAGTGTTGGTATGTCTTTGTTGGACTGAATTTGTCATTAAAATGTAATCTTTATATCCACAGAAGATGGTATAATATCCCTGATGAAGATATTTATTTTTTATCCCTTCGAAACGCATCGGATGTCCCCATGGACTTGTGTCACTCACAGTCTTTGATGGTTTCACCATCCTAGGGGAATACCATTTTCAAACTGGAATACATCAAATGGTATTTGTTGTATCACTATTAATATGCAATATATAACAATGCGATGGATATTTTTGGAAATGTTTATATCATGCAATTCATCTTTTAAGAATTTTTTGTATGAAATAAAACAAGTTTTTTATGAAAAATTATAAAATTTCTAGATCATTACTCAATTGCCTTAAAAATCCCCTTGCTATTTGAGGTTATTTCTTTTTTGTCTATTGAGACATGGGATGTGGCAATTACACACAGTCTTGATGGGTTATATATAACTGTACTGATAGCAGTACTGTCTGGCTATCAATGGCGGTACTGAGGGCAGGCCTGTGTGGTGGTACTGATGGCAGTACTAGTGGCGGGCCTGTGTGGTGGTACTGATGGCGGTACTGGTGGCGGGCCTGTGTGGCGGTACCGATGGCGATACTGGTGGTGGGCCTGTGTGACAGATGGGCTGTGTGACAGGTGAGCTGAGTGACAGATCCAGATGGACTGTGACAGGTTCCCTTTATTGGGGGGCTGTGTGGTGTACAGTAGGGATGTGCCTAACACCCCTCGATTCGGTTCGCACCAGAACAACGCAAACGGGCAATAAGTTAGTTTGAATACGTGAACCCTATTAAAATCAATGGGACTCGAACAGGAAAAATCAAAAGTGCTCATTTTAAAGGCTTATATGCCTTTTTATTGACATAAAAAGTGTAAGGGGACCCAGGTACTGCCCTAGGGGAAATGTATCAATGGCAAAAAAAGTTTTAAAAAAGATAGTTTTTTTCAGGAGAAGTGATTTTAATAATGATTAAGTTGAAAAAAAAATATTAAATATTCCTTTAAATATCGTGCCTGGGAAGTCCCCTTAGTCTGCCTGTAAAGTATGATGTCAGCATGATGTTTAGAACAGTGCCTCTGCAAAATGACATTTGTAAAAGAAAAAATGTAATTTAAAATCGCTCACGGCTGTAACGTATTACCGGCTATATAGTTATAGATCATAAATCAATGGAAAAATTTGCATGGGGGTCCCACCAAAATCCAAACCAGGCCCTTTTTTAAAAAAATGTTGGCGCGGGGTTTATTTATTTATTTCAGGTACTTATATAGCGCAGTGAATTTACGCTGTGCTTCTACATATACATTGTACATTGACATCAGTCCGTACCCTCAAGGACTTTACAACATAAGACCCCTAACTCACATTCATACATACACCTACTATTGCCAACTTAGACAGGATCCAACTAACCTACCAGCATGTCTTTGGAGAATGGGAGGAAACCGGAGTACCCGGAGGAAACCCACGCAGGCACAGGGAGAACATGCAAACTCCAGGCAGGTAGTGTCGTGGTTGTAATTCGAACCAGCGACCCTTTTGCTGTTAGGGGAAAGTGCTAACCACTAGTGTTGAGCGAACCCGGACTGTAACGTTCGGGTCCGTACCGAGCTTTCGGGTGTCCGGGACCCGGACCCGAACACGGACATTTCAAAAAACGTTTGGGTTTGGGTTCTGGGTTCTGGTAGTTGATCACGCATGTTGAATAGCTGAAGGGCAGCCAATCAACAAGCGTTTCACTGGTTTGCCCTTAGAAGCCATCACAGCCATGCCTACTAATGGTATGGCTCTGATTGGCCAGTGCATCATGTGACCCAGCCTCTTTATAAGCTGGAGTCACAGTGCTGCGTGTCACATGCTCTTGGGTTAGTGTAGGGAGAGGATGCTGCCGGCGTTTTTGTGAGGGAGAGATTGCAGACATTTTAACATCTGATCCTGCATCCTGAGATTACTACTGCTGTTGCTCTGAGGGACAGATTGCAGAAATTTGTGATTTCACATACTGCTGCTTTGAGTGACAGATTGCAGATTGCAGATCAAACTCTGCATAACACAACGATCGCTACGATCGTGTACAAAGATCAGATTGTTGGAGTAATTTGAGATTTCACATACTGCTGCTTTGAGTGACAGATTGCAGATCAAACCCTGCATTACACAACGATCTGACTGCACTAGGTAGAGGCTTCTGCTTAGAGGGACAGATTATTGTTCAAAAATCATTGCCTACTCCTATAGGGGAGAGCTTCCAGCTGTTGCTGTAAGTGACACATTATTGTTCAAAAATCATCTCCTAGTTCTAAATGGAGAGTTTCCAGCTGTTGCTTAGAGGGGCAGATTATTGTTTAAAAATCATTGCCTACTCCTATAGGGCCAGGTTCCAGCTGTTGCTGTAAGTGACAGATTATTTATTGTTCAAAAATCATCTCCTAGTTCTAAAGGGAGAGCTTCCAGCTGTTGGTGTGAGCAGTGCATTTCTTGCACCAAAATAAAAAGTCCAGCTACGTTGGTGTTTTCCAAAAAAAAGGTATTAATTGGTATTAATAAATACTTACATATTGCTACATAGTACATTTGCGGGCCCAATGAGGAGAGCAAATAAGGGATGTGATCATGGTGCTGCTGGTGATGCTGGTGCTGCTGGTGTTGGTGGTGTTGGTGAACCTCCTGTTGGAAGGAGAGGACGTGGTCGAGTTGGGCCAGCTACACACACAAGGGAAACACCTTCCTCAGGAAGCCAACAGAACCTTCACCGGTATATGGTAGGCCCGAATGCCCCTCAACGATTGGTGAGGCCAGAACAAGTACAGGCGATAGTAGATTGGGTGGCTGACTATGCCTCCAGTTCCTTCACATTGTCTCCCTCCCGGTCCCTTGATGAAATCTCAGAGTTGGCACCTGAACCCCATGGCCATCTGTCTTTCACCTCAGCCCCTTGTAAATTAGCCAAGCAGTCTAAGCCCCAAGTCCTGCAAGAGACTCTTATGCTTTTTGATGACTCTCCTGGTGTGCTTTCCGTGGGCCATCCACATAGCGCTGCCCCAGAAGTGGAAGACATTGAGTGCACCGATGCCCAACCACTGCTGTTGCATGGAAATACCAGCGTAGCACATTTCTGATGATGATGAAACACAGGTGCCAACTGCTGCAGCTTGCCTCAGTGTGCAGACTGACAAGGAGGGCAGTGGTGAAGGGTGGGTGGAAGATGATGTGGAGGATGATGAGGTCCTAGACCCCACATGGAATGAGGGTCATGCGAGTGACGTGTGGAGTTTGGAGGAAGAGGTGGTGGTCGCACAGAGGCGCCAGCACAGCAAAAGAGGAAGCAGGTTGCAAAAGCGGAGCGAGCGTCCCCTAGACAGTATGCCTGCTACTACCCACTGCACCCAGGGACCTAGCACACCAAAGGCAGCTCAAAGGCGTTCCCCCTCGTGGCAGTTCTTCAGACAATGTGCTGACAACAAGTGGTTTGCAAGCTATGCAATGATAGCCTGAGCCAGGGCATAAATGTTCTCAACCTGAGCACAACCCCCATGACCAGGCATCTAAATTCAAGGCACAAGCTGCATTGGAATAATTACCTCAAAATCCAAGAAAGGTCTCGGCCTCCTCCTGCTTCCTCTTCTGCTGCTGCCTCGGCCTCTTCTTCCACCTCTACAGTGACAGTGTCACCTGCCACCCAGCAAACAGACGATATGACAGCAATGCCACCATGTCCGCCACTGTCCCCAAGCATTTCCACATGGTCCCATGGAAGCTTACAGCTGTCCATCTCCCAAACACTGGAGAGAAAGAGTGAGTACCCCCCTACCCACCCGCGATCCCTGGCCCTGAATGCCAGCATTTCAAAATTCCTGGCCTTTGAAATGCTGTCATTCCGTCTGGTGGACAGGAACAGTTTCAAAAACCTGATAGCGTTGGCTGTCCCAGAGTACGTAGTTCCCAGCCACCACTACTTTTCCAGGCGAGCCATCCCTTCCCTGCACAAACAAGTCGGGGACAAGATCAAGTGTGCACTGCGCAATGCCATCTGTGGCAAGGTCCACATAGCCACTGATACATGGACCAGTAAGCATGGGCAGGGACGCTATATCTCGCTAACTGCACACTGGGCAAATGTAGTGGCGGGTGGGCCTGAGCCAGCTAGCCATTTGGCGCATGTCCTTCCACCACCGAGGATTGCAGGGCATTTCTCTTTGCCTCCTGTTGCCTCCTCCTCCTACTGCGCTTCCTCCTCCTCGACCACCTACTCATCCGCTCAGCGTAACACCTTCACCACCAACATCAGCACATCCAGGGGGAAATGACAGCAGGCTGTTTTAAAACTGATATGTTTGGGGGATAAACCCCACACTGCGCAGGAGCTGTGGATGGGCATTGAACAACAGACCAATAAGTGGTTGTTGTCACTGAGCCTCAAGCCCGGCCTGGTGGTGTGCGACAATGGCCGAAATCTCGTAGCGGCTCTGGGCCGAGCCGGTTTGATGCACATCCCTTGCCTGGCGCATGTGCTGAATTTGGTGGTACAGAATTTTCTAAAAAACTACCCGGATATGTCAGAGCTGCTGCATAAAGTGCGGGCCGTCTGTGCGCACTTTCGGCGTTCTCACTCTGCTGCTGCTCACCTGTCTGCGCTGCAGCGGAACTTCGGCCTTCCCGCTCACCGCCTCATATGCGACGTGCCCACAAGGTGGAACTCAACCTTGCACATGCTGGAGAGACTGTGTGAGCAGCAGCAGGCAATAGTGGAGTTTCAGCTGCAGCACGCACGGGTCAGTCGCTCTGCAGAACAGCAACACTTCACCACCAACGAGTGGGCCTCCATGCAAGACCTGTGTGCCGTATTGCGGTGTTTTGAGTACTCCACCAACATAGCCAGTGCCGATGATGCTGTTCTCAGCGTTACTATCCCACATCTATGTCTCCTTGAAAAAACACTTCGGGCCATGATGGAAGAGGATGTGGCACAGGAGGATGAGGATGAGGAAGAGGGGTAATTTCCACGGTTATCAGGCCAGTCATTCACGTGGCTCAGAGGGTGGGTTCCTGCACCAGCATAGGCCAGGTCAAAAATATTCAAGCCAGGGCACAGTTCTGGAGGACGAGGAAGATGAGGAGGAGGAGGAGGAATCGCAGCAGGGTGGCACCCAACGCAGCTCGTGGGCATCACTGGAGCATGGCTGGGGAGATACAGAGGACACAGATGATATACCTCCCACAGAGGACAGCTTGTCTTTGCCTGTGGGCAGCCTGGCACACATGGCCGACTACATGCTGCAGTGCCTGCGCAACGACAGCCGAGTTGCCCACATTGTAACTTCTTCTGATTACTGGGTGGCCACCCTGCTGGATCCCTGTTACAAGGGCAACGTGCCGTCCTTAATTCCCTCACTGGAGCGTGCGAGGAAGATGCACGACTACAAGCGCACACTGGTAGAGGCGCTGCTGAGGGCATTCCCAAATGACACCGGGGGCTCAGCGGAAGCACAAGGCGAAGGCAGGGGAGGAGGAGGAGGAGGAAGAGGCCACCAACGCAGCTGTGCCACCGCCAACACCTCAGAAGGCAGGGTTAGCATGGCCGTAATGTGGCAAAGCTTTGTCAGCAGCCCGCCACAACAAACAGCACCACCAGCCGATAGACAACGTCTTAGCAGGAGGCAGCATTTCAGCAACATGGTGCAAGAGTATGTGTGCACACGCCTACACATACTGACTGATGGGTCTGCCACATTCAACTTCTGGGTCTCCAAATTGGCCACATGGCCTGAGCTTGCCGTTTATGCCTTGGAGTTGCTGGCCTACCCTGCAGCCAGTGTATTGTCTGAACGTGTGTTTAGCACGGCAGGAGGCGTTATCACAGACAAGCGCAGCCGTTTGTCTACAGCCAAGGTGGACAAGCTAACCTTTATTAAAATGAACCAGGCATGGATCCCACAAGACTTGTCTGTACCTTGTGCAGAATAAACATTTAGACCGGACTCACACAGCCATTCGTATACTTGTTTTTTTGAATAGGCCTTAATATTTTGGGGGCTACCCCAATTATAAACAAACAAAAAAAAAATACAGTGTTGGCTACCTCCTCCTCGACCACCGCCATTTCCACCTACACTGCCATGGTCACGGCCTAGTCAACCTCTAGGCTCCTACTCCACATCCACCCCCCCTTCCCATTTTTTTTATTTGATTTTAATGTATTTTCCCTATCCCCATTTTTTGTAGGGCATTTGCCCTACTCTTACCCCCATTTTACTTCCTTTTGCAGCCCTCTAGCACTTGCCAGGACTTTGTTACAGCCATTTTTGTGCCTAAAAGTTCGGGACCCCATTGATTTCAATGGGGTTCGGGGTCCGGGATAAAGTTCGGGCAACGTTCGGTGCCGAACCCGAACTTTTTTCCAAAGTTCGTTCGGACCCTCCGAACCCAAACGTCCAGGTGTTCGCTCAACTCTACTAACCACTATACCACTGTTCCGCCCCGCCCCTTAACCACTTCAATACACTGTGTTATATATACTAGACTGACTGCACCATATAGTCTGAACTATATCCTACGGGGACTGCACTCTATAAAATTGTAATGACATGCCCCAGTCAAACAGGTGCAGAAAAATTGGGCCTTGGGTGTTAATGCTGGCAGAACACGGTAAACCCTTGCAGTTACTTTCATAGAGAGCAGGAACAGGCCCTGCAGTTGTAATTTATTTAAAAAATTTTAATGACATGCCCCAGTCAAACAGGTGCAGAAAAATTGGGCCTTGGGTGTTAATGCTGGCAGAACACTGTAAACCCTTGCAGCTACTTTCATAGAGCGCAGGAACAGGCCCTGCAGTTGTAATTTATTTAAAAAATTGTAATGACATGCCCCAGTCAAACAGATGCAGAAAAATTGGGCTTTGGGAGTTGGTGGTGGCAGAACAATGTAAACCCTCAGTTATTCTTGTTGGGTGCAGGAACAGACCCTGCAGTTGTAATTTATTTTAAAAATTGTAATGACATGCGCCAGTCAAACAGGTGCAGAAAAATTGGGCCTTGGGTGTTGGTGGTGGCAGGACACTGTAACCCCTCGCATTTACTCTTGTTGGGTGCAGGAACGGGCCCTGCTGTTAAAAACTTTTTTAAAAAATTGTTATGACATGCTCCTGTAAAACAGAAGCAGACAAATTGGGTGTTGGTGGTGCCCTAAACACAAAATATTGTTGGAAGCTAGCATCATCAGGGTTCAGGACAGGAGGAATAGGATAGGCAGCATAGGCAGTCTTCAAGGGATCCGAGATCCCTAGCAAATTCAATCAGATGCATCAGCATCAGGGGCTTGAGAGCTGCTGATACAGGACTGATTCATTTTCATAAATATGAGCCTATCAACCGAGTCTGTGGACAGGCACTCTTTGATCTGTTACGCACCCTCCAGCAGCACTGAATGTCCGGCCAGAAAGCACGCTGGATGTAGGACAGGCCAGTAGCTCGACTGCATATTGAGCAAGTTCCGGCCAGTGGTCCATCCTCAAGACCCAGTAACTCAGTGGATGCTCAGTTGGAAAGGTCTCTGTAATGATGTGGCGTGCGGGACACGCAGGACTTGCGACCATTTTGTGAGGGGTCAGCCATGTTGGTTCTAACTTTGGAAACCCCTTATTCCTCTTCCCCCCTCCCATCAACTTAGGAATTCCTAGGTCACAGTAACAGGCTCCAAAAGGTCTGGAGGTCTTTTGGCAAGCCTGATCATAAACCAATAAATCAGATCCACTAAGAGACAGCACAGGATGCTTGTACGCCCATGGACGTCAGATCAGCGCAGCTGAATGCAGGGAAAGTCCTTCCTCCCGGGCTCCATCTCATGCTGTGTCAGGAAGCAGCCTAGGGAAAGCTTCCTTCAGCCCTGATTGTGTATTATTCTGATAGGCAGCCAGTGGAGAGAAATATCAGCTGTCATAGAGTGGGCAACCATTGTGTTGGGGACCCAGAGCTAGTGCACCACTGTCAGGTACAATAGTGGAGCCAAGCTGACGATCCTCAGAACCCTGGCATTTTGTCGAAATCCTGGGACAATAGCACAAAATCCAGGATGGTTTGGAAGCATGTCAACTGTACATTGCTGACTGCAGGCAGTGATTCCTGTTCTGGCATCGCCTCCGAAACCTTCTCCTCTCAGCAACTCTGTAGTTCAGAAGGCAGGCTCTGTGAAATGTGTGACACAGCAGTGGCTACTCTCAGGGCTCTGTAAATAAAGTGGTTGTAAAGCCTTAAGGTTTTTCACCTTAATGCATTCTATGCATTAAGGTGAAAACCTTCTGTGCTGCAGATCCCCACCAGACCCCCCCCCTTTTTTTTCTTACCTGAGCCCGATCCGATCCAGCGATGGGCATGAGCACAGCAGCTCCAGCCACTGTCACTCTCCTCATTGGATAGATTGACAGCAGCAGAAGCCAGTGGCTCCCGCTGCTGTCAATTAATTGCTGTGACACAGGAGCGGAGACCAGGGCCGAGTCCTGCTGTCTTTGTCAATGGATGCAGCACCGGAACTCAGGAGCGAGCTTGCACAGGTGCCTCCATGGAAAACCGGAGAAAGAGGAGGAGCCAGGAGCGCCAGTGGGGGACACCAGAAGAAGAGGATTGGGCTGCTCTGTGCAAAACCATTACACAGAGCAGGTAAGTATAGGCATGTTTTTACAATCCCTTTAAAGTGGAGTTCCGGCCACAGAATTTTTTTTTTTATTACTTTTCGGCATCCCGTCTGCCTGTATACTTAACCACTTCAGCCCCGGAAGGATTTCCCACTTTAGGACCAGAGCACATTTTACGATTTGGCACTGCGTCACTTTAACTGACAATTGCGCAGTCGTGCGACGTTGTACCTAAACAAAGTTTGCGTCCTTTTTTCCCCACAAATAGCGCTTTTGGTGGTATTTGATCCCCTCTGCATCATTTCTGATCACCGCTATAAACAAAAGAAGAGCGTCAATTTTGCCAAAAAAAAAAAAAAAACAATATTTCTTACTTTTTGCAAAATACATATCCAAAAAAAATATATAAAAACTTTTTTTTCATCGGTTTTGGTCGATTTATATTCTTCCTCATATTTTTGGTAAAAGAAAATCGCAATCGGCGTTTGGTTTGCGCAAAAGTTGCCACGTTGACGAATGATAAGAATTCATTTATGGGTTTTTTTTTTTTACTAGTAAAGGCACCAATCTGCAATTTTTAGGGGTACTGCGATATTGCGGTGGACATGTCGGACCATTTTGACACTTTTTGGGACCATTAGCATTTATATAGCGATCAGTGCTATGAAAATGCACTGATAACTGTATAAATGCCATTGGCAGTGAAGGGGTTAACCTGGAGGGGGCACTCTAAGAGTTAACTGTGTTTCCTCAGTGTTTTCTAACTGTAAGGGGACTGGGTTGGCAGGGGGAGGGGAGTGATCACGGCTTCCATTTACAGGGAGCCTGTGATCACAGCCCTTCCCCCTCTGTCAGAACTGAGATCCGTGTTTACATGCACGGACCTCCGTTCTCTCACTGCGGGGGAGCCATTGTGGGTAGCTGGCGGAGATGGAGTCCGCCCTACCCGCTCCCTGGCTCCCTCGGAACACAGTGAGTGTGCAAGCGCGCCTTGTGCTCACAGTGCGTGATCTCACAGCCGCTGTCAGGTGATGGCGGTATGTGATAACGAACCAAGTTGGTCAGCAACTGGTTAATATACATTAGCGCATGTGTATATAATAATCGAGTTCCTAGTACATTTTTTTTTAATTCACTTACCTTATTTTCTTCTTCCTGAGCGATTCCATCTTGATTGTGGGCATGTGAAGCCCACTTGGATTATCCTCCTAGATAAGGTGCATGTTGGCTACCCAGCATGCACCTCTTGATTTTGCGCGTGCCCTTTGTACACCCGGTGTAGCGATGTCTATGTTTCTCGTTGCTGTTATCCTTCAGCGCTGCCCACTGACTCCTGGGAAACAATGACACACATCTCCCAGGAGCACAGGCGCCGCGGGATGTGACATACACTGCCGCAGTTCCGGAAGTGGCAGATTAGAAGGGACCCCATGGCAACAAGGCACAAAGAGTAAGTAAAAAAAAAAAAAAAATTGCCCAAATGTTATAGCTCACAAGGAAAGGAGATGAATGCTATAAAGATTATTTTATGGGTGGAACTCCGCTTTTAGGAAGTAAATGTGTGAGTTAAAATTCATAAAGTAAGTTTACAAACTTGTTCAGATATAGGAATTGGATGGAAGTAATTGGAATACAATGTGGAAATGAAAATATGATTTTACATGTTCACCATACATATACAGCTGGAAGGTTCTCAGTACACAAAAGTTTCTAAAAAAGATTCTTTGAGAAACATTTCTGTAATAAATTGCAAAGATTTTTTTTTTTTTAAGCAAAAACAGTTCAAACAAATCAGCCATAAAATAAAACGGCTCTCCCGCCAGAAGGTGGCAGCAGCAATCCTAAAGAAGTGTGATACAGGGGAGATCACATGACCAGTCTCTTGAGCAGTGACAGCTCAGACTTCCGCCAGTTTCTCCTGAGGGCTTTCGTTTTGCTTCGCTGCTTCAGTGACGGCTGTATATACTTAAGAAAAAAAGTTCTGGTAGTGTTTATAGATTAACTTGATCGGTCGATATGCAACATATGAATATGAATGTAGCTCTACCCATAATAAAGATGGCGGCGCCAGACTCAACCGGGAGGCTGTAATGTTTCGTAGAACTAATATTAGAATATAGTCGTACTACCTGCTGAATACCTGTTCGCTGCAATTCACCAGGAAAATGGGGTCTCAGCAAGATGTGCTCGCAGACACCACAAAGCTGGCATCTTACACTATGCTTCTGCAGGTACTGTGCCAACACAGAGACTGTGTATATATATATATATAATCTGCTTAGAAATCAGTGTTATTCTATTCTTCTTCCAATATTTGGCTGTGTGTGCTAACAAAGTCCAGAAGCCTTTTGGTTTAAAATAGTTACTTGTTAAGGAGGTTGAATTTCTCTTTGAGGGCTCATTCAGACCCTGGGCACTGCCCTGTCCTACATAGAGAGCTGCTTTTTGCTGCATCTGCTTCCTCCTTGGAGCTGTGTGCAGGCAGCCTATAGAAGTGGATGCAGGCGCAGTGGTGTGCACAGTGTCGACGTTTGGATCCCAACACCCGATCCAGCTATGTGTTGACATTTTGACATGCGACTGTATCTGTGCAGCTGCTAAATGTACATCAACTTCTATAGGCTGCCTGCATAGATCCCAGGTGGAGGCAAACACAGCTTCTCTGCATGGGGGACAGTGCCTGTCTGAATAAACCCTAAGGATTATTTCATAATAGCAGCAGTGTTTATGCTCCCCCCCCCCCCCCCGAAAATCTTCTGCAGTGGATTGCTTTTCAAAGGATGGTGAAAGGAGGGGAGGTTTGCAGCCGTTTCGGGAAGTGATACTGCAGTCTCCTGATGCTCGTTGTTTTCTACTGTTGAACAGCAATTTTGCCAATCACATTTGGCTTACAATTGTAGCGCAGTCACAGAGGCGGCTCTAGGCTTTGTGAGGCCTTAGGCAAATCTTAGACATGAGGCCCCACTCACACCCATAATGAAGAAAAACAGTGGCGGCACGTCCATTAGGGGCACATGGGTGCCACCCCTCCATCCCTGCGTCCAGCCCCCTGATCTACATACAGGTCGCCGGACTATGGATTCTAATGGGGGAATGGTTTTTTGAAGCATGTGATTAGAGCCAGAGGCTCTAATAGGCTTCAAAAAGGGTGGGCTTGGGGCGCAGAGAAACCATATTTCTCCATTTACAAGAAGGTCAGGTTAATATAACACAGCACAGAGTTCCCCCTTACCTCAGAGTCTGCAGGATCCCCCCTTACAGTGCAAGGGAAACTTTGATGTAAAGGGGAATGCTACGGATCATTATGTAAGGGGGAATGCTGCAGACTTTAGTTTAAAGGGGAACTCTGATGTAAGGGGAGGGCCTCTGGTGACCAGAGACCATCTTATATAAGAGTGCACATCATTTGCCTTTACATCAGTGTCTGCAGAGTTCCAACTTGTATTCAAAACAGGAACTCTAATGTGGGGGGACTCTGGAGACCACAGAGCACCTTCCGCAGAGTGAATGCACTAAGGCAAGGGGAGGGGGGGTTACTGATATAAGGATGAACCTTTATATCAGTGCCCCCTTACCTTACTGTATTCACTCCCCCCTTACATCAGTGACCACCTTAGACTGGCCTTGCAGCACTGTCACTGACCTCCTCTCTGGGCTCCAGCTTGGTGGCTCTGGTTTCATCCTATATTATCCTTTCCACAGTTCACACACGTCTGACTCCTCCCATGACCCCCATCCTAGCAATGCTACCACTCTTGACTCCCCTGTAGGCTCCCCCCAAAGACTGCAGACATGATACAGGAGATGGTCAGAGACTGTGCAGGCAAAATACAAGAGGTGGTGAGAGACTTTGCCGCCATAATACCAGAGATGGTCAGAGACTGTGCAGCCACAATACAAGAGATGATCAGAGACTGTGTGGCCATAATACCAGAGATGGTCAGAGACTGTGCGGGCATAATACAAGAGATGGTCAGAGACTTTAAACATGACACAAGAGATGGTCTTATTATGGTAATGACGAGCAAACTCTCACCCGGCCAACATGGCAACACCACATTGCTGCATCAGCCACCAAACACTACAGCCACAGACGATCCCGCCACAGACAGGGTGCAGACAGATGATCCGTCTATACATTCCTCTGTCCCCTACTACAAGCAGGAAAAGCCGACACATTAGCTTTGAGCACCCAACAGTGCATTCTGGAAGGTGTAGTCTCTGCAGAGCACAGGCACCGGCGGGCCAAGTTTAGTGTGTGGTGCAGAGAACTACAACTCCTGCCATGCAATGTGGGGCGGGCTTTGGGACAAGGCTGGGACAGCAATAGAGCCTGCCATTGGCTGCAGTTGATGAAATGTTCTCCATGTAAGGGGGGTGTTACAGCTGGCTGGAACCTCTATGGCTTTTAGTGTGTGCCGCCTGCTCACCCCACCAGCCTGGGGGCACCCAGGGCCGTCTATGATATTGAATGGACCCTGGGCAAACATTTTTCTGGGCCCCCCCCCCACCCTAGCAATTTCTTTCTCCACTCAACATCCCAAAAAATAAACGCGCACATACACTTATCTAAAAAAAAAAAAACTTTAATAATGTAAACATAAACATCTGGTTCACACTCACTAATTGGTTGTGGGGTGGTAGGAAGCTGGCAGTGGGGTACAGGGAGATGAAGATGACAGGGGAGCAGGGTGGTAGGAAGCTGGCAGTTGGGTACGGGGGGATGAAGATGATGGTGTTGGCTGGTAGGAAGCTGGCAGTGGGGTACAGGGGGATGAAGATGACAGGGGAGTGGGGTGGTAGGAAGCTGGCAGTGGGGTACAGGGGATGAAGATGA
>BLSH010181921.1:764380-775524 GCA_018402905.1 Glandirana rugosa
CCCCCCCCCCCCCCCCCCCCCCCCCCCCCCCCCCCGATCTATGACCATCTTTCATGTTACACCCTAAATATGGTCAGAAAGGTGGAGTTGGCTTTTAATGACTAGGATGACAGCCAGCCATATAGCATTTTTTTTAAACAGAGTTGAACAGAGGCAGTTTTTATATTTATCTCAGAGTCTTCCACCTAACAAGCAACTTATCTAACAAGCAACTTAGGTCAGTGTTGCCAACCACCAGTATTTTTACTGGCAGCCAGTAAAAAACAGACAATTTTCTCCTGCCAGTAAATGCCAGTAAAAGAAAAAGGTTGCCAGTAAAAAATATGGCTGTGATGCTATGCTCAGTCTGGAGCCAGCCCGACCATCTGAGTGCCTGCTACAGTGTGTTTGGGAGGCTCTGGCAGAGGCAGTGCCTGAGCATGTCATGTCATGTGATGTCATGGTGCAAGGGAGCCTGGCAGAGCCTTGTGTGCGGGTCTGCGGTATGGGAGCAAGGCAGGCAGGGAGTGGGACTGAAAGTACTGTTTAGACCGGAATGGACTGGAGGACCACCCGACTTGGAGAGAGACTGTCACTGTGACTCAGGAGGGGACGTGTCGTGTCGGTGAGGTCTCTACACCATCTGTGCTGCTGCACACTCCTTTCAGTGTGAGAGTCAGTTTCATGTGTGTGCCTGCCTATTCTAATTTCTTCCCCTCCTAAGTCCTGTCCTTAAGCGACTTACTATATAGAAAATAAAATAAGAAATATGTTTTTGCCTTCCCATCTGCCTTAAATCAAATTGCTAATTGCATACTGTACTTGTTTGTAGCCTACATACTGAAATTTGCACTTAAAACTGTAATTTTGTAACTTTTGGAAATGCCAGTAAAAAAATTGACGGTGCCAGTAAATTTCAATCTGGTAGGTTGGCAACACTGACTTAGGTATGATGTAATAAACTGAGAAAAGTTGTGGTTGTATATGAGTATAGTTTGCAGCATGCACCAGTGTTAAGATGATCTCCTTCTCTCCGCAGGTTCTCTTTCGTCTCCTTACTTTTGCTTTGAATGCGTTTACATTGCGGTATGTTTCAAAGGAAATCATTGGCATTGTAAATGTGCGGTAAGTACTATATATTTGTAGATTTGTGAACTTGTAGTTTGAAGTTAACACTAGGGTGCAATCAAGGGGTTAACTGTGTGGGAGCTGGGCTGCCTGGGGCAACAAAGAGATTGCTGTTCCTGATCACTAGGAACAGCCGATCTCTGAGTTGTCCCCTTTCAGATCGGGGATCTGTCTTGTTTACATAGGCAGATCCCCATTCTGCCTCTCTGTACTGCAATCGCGGGTGGCCGGCGGACATCGAGTCCGCGGGACTTTCACAGGTACGGCGAGTCACACTGGAGAGCCGGTCCTGCCGCCGTATATATACAGTGGCTGGTCGGCAAGTGGTTAAACTGGTTTTAAACTCTGTTCCAACACTTTTACCTATAGGTAAGCCTATAATAAGGCTTACCTTTAGGTACCGTGAATATCTCCTAAACTTGCACAGTTCAGGAGATATTCAGCATATGCACTGCTGCCGACATCATCGGCGCATGCGCACTGAAGGACCGGCCCGCTGGTGCCGTTTCTTCAGGGCCCATGCTGTGACGTCATCGCGGCTCCGGCCAATCACGGTGCCGGAGCCCGGGAATAACTCTGGGAGATATGTCGGCTGTGTCAGCGGGATGCCGGCACTGATCCACAGCATCGTTCTAAGGTAAGTATTTCATAGTGAGCTAGTATTCGATGCATACTAGCTCATTATGCCTTTGTCTTGCAGGGATTTCTTTTTTTTTTTTGAGGTTTACAACCTCTTTAAGTGCATGTAAATTGGCAACTTATATAGACAGGAACAAAATGGCGCTTTGAGTTAAGTTACTATACGTGGTAAGCTCATAAATGGGGGATGTGGAGTCCCGTCCGAAAACTTGCATATGCGATCCATATGTCACTTTGGGAACTGGGCAACTGGCCAGGATACAGGAAGCATATGAGGGAGGGAAACAGTGGCATATGGTGAATCTATTGTTTGGACCAATAAGAGTGGAGTTAATTTTTATGAGTCCCATATTTAGGGCAAGGCTAAGAAAGTTTTTAAGTTTGTTCGCTGTGATGGACTTCCACTCCAATAGTCCAGATTTGGCCACAGCTTTTTCTGTTGAGTCTCCTTTTGGGATGTGATACATCTGAACCTGTTTACATTTTGGCACTAACCCAATACTTTACTTAGCTTCCACTCAAATGGACAGACATAAAATTAAGTTTGATTATTGGCAATGTGCTGCTGTGCATACAGATTACATTGGTCCACAAATAAATTAAATAAATATTTTGTGAAAAACAAAAACTGAATTGGTGTAAAATTTTCGGTCTCTGCTTGATTGTCTGGTTGCGCTGTAAATGGGGGAATGATAGGTGCTGCTGAGTTTGAGGGAGGCCATAAAGGATTGAAAAGTGCCTCTAGACAAGGTATTGCTTAGATGGTACTTAGTACCGACGAGAATAGCCTTGTTTGCTCCAGGGGCCTCTCCCTCCTGCTTTAGAGGGTGTGGGATGGAGGGCACCGTTCTTCATACATGGTGGACCTGTCCAAAAGTGAAATGCTTCTTCATTAGTCTTTACAATTTCATTTATTCCTTAACACAGGTGAATGTGGTTAAGTCTCCGAAACAGGCACTTCTGGGTTGCCCGGTGGGTGGTATCTCAAAACCAGCGGGGAAACTTATAGCGTTTATTATCTTCACAGCAGCCAGAATAGCAATAGGTAAAAGACAAGTTGTCATGGTTCATGGTTAAAGAGCGCCTCTCGGCTATTCTTCATGATAGACAGGACCTATTTGATAAGATCTGGGAACCTTGGATCAAATATTTGTCTGACCCTCTGTAAGAACCCAGAGGGCAGCCATATATACCACAAGGAGTGCACTATTTCATTATTTCTACTACCTCTAATTTTTCTACTTTTCTCTACATTTATTTTTCTGTTCCTTGCTCCTCCATCTCATTCTTCCTCCTAGCTCTTCATCTTTTCCCAATTATTGGGGGGCCCTTCTTCTTGTGCCTCTCCCCCTGGGGGGGGCGACTGTGCCTTGGGACCGCTGTACCGACACAACGAAGGGGAACCAGACGGCCCGTGTGCCAACTGGGTGGTCTGGCTTCTCCCCCTTCCTCCCCGGGGGGATCGGGATGACTCAAGGGGACTGTTCACCTTTTGAGGATAAAGTTGATGTATTCTTGTTCTTTTTTCATGTCACAATTACGCTGTGTTTGTCGAAATCGACTTCTGAAGCACAGGCGCGATTAGTGATGGCCAATAGGGCTAGAAGATGTGATCACTTTTTTGTTGAAATTGAAACCTTTTAATGATACAGTACCATATAATATTGCTTTCATATGAATGTTAGAAAATGCTTTTAATTTCTCAATAAAAATTTATGAAACAGAAAAGTGCCTCTAGGACACTAGTTTGAGCCCTAACCCTTCATGGCTGATGTGACACCCCACAACTTGGCCTTTCATCTGGGTCTACTGCGCTGCTGGTGCTCGCCACTTCACCAGGATGTACTGCACCGCTGGTGGTTGTCTTCTGCTGTTCAGAGCGTCTTTTTTTTTTTTGGGACCCTTTCTTCCTCTGAATCATTACTGAACTACTGCTCGCCACAGGTTCGATTCAGAATCCAAATCTGACAGAGTTCCTCCCCACTACTCTCATCTGTCATGCTCAGGATCAGAAAGACCTCCTCGTTTGTGTACTTTTCTTTTTCGTACATCACGGGACACAGAGCAGGCTATATAATCATTCACCTATAGGTGAATGGACACTGGCAAATATAAAAAAAACAGACAGGAAGTCCCCCCTCCTATATAACCCATCCCACACAGGGAGCACTTTTTTCGCCAGTGTCTGAAGAGGTGGATGGTCACTTCTAGAGCTCAGTGTAAGCTTCCATGCTGTATCCTGGACAGGTTGTTATGAATCAGGGACAGATTCTCTAATCGGATCTATTTCAAACAGCTTTTAGCTAAGATAAATGGTACCCGAGCCTCGCCAAGAAGACAAAGAGACTGCGAGGTTTTCCCTGTAATGCGACCATACATGGAGCTGGACTCTGCGTATTAGTAAGCCTGGGACTCCGGGAACCAAGTTATGCCAGCAGGGTGCTGTACAGGTCCAAGGGAGTGGACCCTTTGTATAATGGGTACCCGGTCCTTGGGACAGAGCCTGCCATGAGGGGTGAAGATTGGGTCTGCAGCTTGTTCCAGGTCCTGTGGCTGGAATGGTCAGTAATTCCCTTTGGGAATAGAACCTGATTGTGTCCTGCTTGTACTGATTGCCTGTAATTGTCCTTTTGGCCACCGGGGCTTTGGGTGCTCGGCTGAGGTGTTTTGCTTTGCCTGTACTCCCTCAGGTATCCTCTGGGGGAGTGTGTCCTGGCCGCATCATTGTTGGCTCTACTCAGAGCTTAATGAATGTTCTCAGCTGGGTGCGGGCGCCGGTATTCAGCATGGCGGTTCACAGCAAGGCACACAGGCTGGCTGGCGGTGCAGTCGGGACACAGAGCGGCTATACCTTCTGGGGGCACATGAGTCCGGTGGTGGGAGGCAGCTGGCGGACAGGCAGAGCAGGAGGCAGGGTTGCGACATAAGCTTGAGGAAGCTAAATGCACCTAAAGCAAGCCATGGCTTCTGGGAAGCACAGTGGGGCAAGTGCTGCACCTAAGAGCTTGGGGGTTTCACCAGCACCCTTGGATGGGGCCAGTCGAGTCTCTGCTGCTATAGCCTCCCCTGAGAGACCAGAGACAGCCAGGCAGTCTGAGCCACTATGCCTGTCCGGTATGGTAGCTACTACCTCATCTTCCTCCTTGGCTTAAATTACTAAGGAAGACCTGTCATCTGCACTAGTAGGCTTAGAAAGCAAGATTGCGGGGATGATTGCACCTGTTACACAGGGTAACAAGAGGGGCAAGTCTCCATCCCCTGATCCCCCTATGCTGCAGCAGGAATGGATGGATGAGGAGGAAGAGGTAGTGGTGGTTGAGCTGACTGAGGTGCTGGCAGAAGAATCTGCCTCAGATGAGTCGGGGTCAGTGGAGGCCCAGGAGTCATCAGCTTCTCATTCACAGAAGCTCCTTGTCCATATGCTGACACACAAGGTGCGTGCAGCTTTCAGGCTACACCCCAGTGGAGGTTCCATTAAAACCCCCTCAGGGCACCCAAGTGTTTCCCTTTCACCCCTTTCTTGAGCAGGTGATGTATTCTGACTGGGAGCACCCAGACAGATTTATCCTATGGAGGAGACGTTTTTGAAAAAATGGGGGTTGCCAGCCATCGTTGCGGCAGTCTCTTCCCTTAGCAAGACCTTAACCTGCCCAGTGGATAATGCACAGGGGTTTAAGGATCCTGCAGATAGGAAACTGGAGTCCTTATTAACGGCCTTCTTTGCTCTAGCAGGCTCTGCCATTCAGCCTGTGGTGGTGGCAATTGGCGTGTGTCAGGCCTTAAAGGATCAGGCTAGGCCACCTGGTAGGGAGGAAGACCCTGAGGAGCAGACTCTCGATTTACCACAGGCCTTGTGTTTTGCTCTAGATGCTCTTAAGGACTCAATACAGCAAGTCTCCAGGATGGCTCTTTAATCTGTGCGTATGCATAGGATTTTGTGGCTGAAGAGCTGGTCGGCTGAGCTTCCTTATAAGAGCTAGCTGGCAGGATTCCTCTTTCATGGGGAGCGCCTGTTTGGGGAAGACCTTGACAAATATATCCAGAAGATCTGGGGGGGATAAGAACACGCTCCTGTCGGTAAAAAAAATCAGCTAAGCGGCCTTCCTTTAAGCCTTCAGCTTCTGGTTCCTCAAGTTTGACAGGTCCTAGGCAGTCTCGAGGTTCACAAGGACCTGGATCCATGGGGAAACAACAAGGTTATGGGCAAAAGAAGCCTTGGACTCAAAGACCCTCCAAGCCTGGCGCCAAGCCTTCCTTATGAAGGGGAGCCCGCACTCGAGTCAAGTGGGGGGAAGGCTGTTGCACTTTGCAGGTCTATGGAAAGAGCTCATCCAGGACAGGTGGGTGGACTCCCTGCTGTCTCAAGGCTACAAACTGGAGTTTCAGGCTTGGCCCCCTCTGAGATTAAGATCCAGAGTGCCCACGGATCTTGTAAAGAGGGAATGACTGCTCCAGGCTCTGAGACACTTGAGCTTTTAGGTGTAATTGTGGAGGTGCCAGCAGCAGAGAGGGGTACAGGTTTCTACTCAAACCTGTTTATGGTTCCAAAGCCACATGGAAAGGTGAGACCCATTCTATACCTCAAGGCCCTAAACCAATATCTGGCGGTACGGCCTTTTCGGATAGAGTCTATTCAATCAATGGTTGCCTCCCTCCAACAGTGAGACTTTTTGGTGTCAATAGACATCAAGGATGCATATTTGCATGTGCCAATTTTCCTGCGTCATCAGAGGTTTTTGCGCTTTGCGATAGAAGAACGGCACTACCAGTTTGTGGCCCTGCCATTCGGATTCGCAACAGCCCCCCGGGTCTTTACAAAGGTGCTTGCTCCTGTCTTGGGCCTTTTGAGGTCAAGGGGGGTCTTGATCTTGGGCTACCTAGACGACCTCTCACTCAGGGACCAGTCCCGTGAGAGGCTCAAGCGGAATGTGGCCTTAACAGTCCAGTTGCTGGGAAACCTGGGGTGGATCATAAGTTGGGACAAGTCCTCCCTAGATCCAGTACAGTCCCTGGAATATCTGGGTCTGCGATTGGACACGGTGCAAGCAAAGATATTCTTGCATCCTAAGGAAGATCAGCAATCTCAGGGCTTTGGTGAGCCAAGTGAGAAAAGAGAGCCATCCTTCGGTTTGGCTCTGTATGAGCTTGTTGGGCAAGATGGTGGTCTCCTTGAAGGCGATATATTATGCTCAATTCCATTCCAGGAACTTGACTCAAGGGAGGTCTTTTCTCCAGTATCCTGGAAAGTTGTGACCACAGACGCCAGCCTTACGGGTTGAGGTGCGGTCATGGAGGACTCCACAGTCCAAGGAAGATGGTCCCAGAGGGAGCAGCATTTTCCCATCAACGTCCTGGAGCTGGGTGCTATTCAGCTAGTTCTGAGGTGTTAGACATCCAGGTTGCGAGTTCACCCAGTAAGGGTGCAGATCGACAATGCCACAGCAGTGGCCTACATCAACCACCAGGGTGGCACCAGGAGTCGGTTGGCGCACGAGGAGGTCTCTCTACTGCTCATGTGGGCAGAAGAGCATGTGCCAAGGATCTCCGCAGTGTACATTCCGGGGTTGTAGAATTGGAAGGTGGACTGCCTCAGTCGCCAGCAGATACTCCCAGGGGAATGGAAGTTTTTCGGGAATTGATGCCTGCGATGGGGGATGCCAGAGGTGGATCTGCTGGCATCCCGATTTAACAACAAGATCCAACGGTTTGTGTCCAGGGCAAGGGACCCCCTCACTGTCGGAGTGGACGCCCTGGTAATTCCATGGGTCCAGTTTTCTTTGATGTATGCTTTCCCCCCGGTCTCTCTACTTCCTCATCTCTTGCGCAGAATTCAGGAGGAGGCAGCAACAATCATCCTGGTAAGGCCTGGTACCCGGAGATAGGATGGTAGCGGATGGACCTTGGTGGCTTCCGGTCCGCCCCGATCTGCTGACCCAGGGCCCTATGTTTCACCCTAATTTACCTGCACTAAGTTTGACGCCATGGCTGTTGAAGCCACGGTCTTGAGAGAGTAGGGTTTCGGGGGCTGCACTATCTATCGTTATGAACACCAGAAAGCTGGCCACCAGGAGAATTTACCATGGGGTCTGGAAGGCCTACACTGGATGGTGTGAGGCCAGAAGGTGGCATCCGAGCAAGTGTCCTATTGGCAGGATACCAGCTTTCCTTCAGACTGGATTTGATATGAAGTTAGCCTCAGCGACAATCAAAGGGCAAGTTTCAGCCTTGTCAGTGTTTTTCCAGGGGCCTCTGGCTACACACCACTTGGGCAAGACTGTTCTTCAGTGGATAGCCCATTTATTGCCGCCGGTAACATGTCCCCCTTGTCCATGGGACTTGAATTTAGTATGGTCAGTGCTGCAGAAGCAGTCATTTGAGCCTATTAGGGAAATTCCCTTCGTTTTCTTGGTTCGGAAGTTAGTCTTCCTTTTTGCTATTACCCCGGCGAAGAGTGTTTCGGAGTTGGCAGCTCTTTCTTGTAAGGGGCCATACTTAAGGTTACATCAGGATAAGGTGGTGCTGCGCCCTCTTCTGTCTGTTCTACCTAAGGTAGTGTCAGCCTTTCATCTCAACCAGGATATTATCTAACCTTCCTTTTTTTCCTCACCCTACCACTCCAAAGGAGAGACGGTTGCACTCTCTGGATGTGGTGCGTGTGGTTAAGGTCTATCTGAGGAGGTCTGCAGACATTAGAAAGACTGAGGCCTTTTTTGTTTTTATAGAGGTCAGGAAGAAGGGTCAGGCGGCATCCAAAGCAGCCATTTCACTATGGATCCGACAATTGATCACTCAAGCCTACAGCTTGAAGAGAAGGGCTCCCCCATTCAGGGTAAGAGCTCACTCCACCAGCAGGGTTGGGACTTCCTGGGCTTTCTGCCATCGGAAGTCGGTGGCGCAGTTCTGTAAGGCCACTACATGGTCCTCCAGTGCATATGTTCACAAGGTTCTACCAGGTGGATGTTAGGGCAGCAGAGGATATGAGTTTTGGCCGCAGTATGTTAAGGGCTGCGGTATAATTGAGACTGTGTCTCCCTCCCCTCAGGTTATTGCCCTGGAACATCCCAGTGAGTAATGATTATATAGCTTGCTCTGTGTCCCGTGATGTATAAAAAAGAAAATTGGATTTTTTTTATACATACTTACCTGTAAAATCCATTTCTTTGAGTTCATCATGAGACACAGAGGTCCCTCCCCTCTCTGCTTCCTTTGGGAGTTCATTGCTTGCTACAAAACTGAAGTGCTCCCTGTGTGGGAGGGGTTATATAGAAAGGGGGACTTCCTGTCTGTTTTTGTTTTATTTGCCAGTGTCCATTCACCTATAGGTGGCGTATAACCCAGTAAGTAATGATTACATAGCCTGCTCTGTGTCCCGTGATGTACTCACATAAATGGATTTTACAGGTAAGTATGTATAAAAAAAAATCCAATTTTTTTTTGACACTCAGGTGACACTGTACTGGTGTGACGATGACCAGGTACACCGTTGCTGGTGTGGTCTGCAGTAGATGTTTTATGGCTGCACTGGTGACACTGGTACAACTTTGCTGGCAGCACTGGTGACACTGGGACAGATGTAGCTAGCAATCAGGGACACAATGAATGGTTGCACATCCGCGTAACAGTTACACTGGTGTGGCTAGCAATCAGGGCACTGTAGATGGCTGCTGTGGTGTGTTTTTCACAGTAAATTGGCACATTAACTCACTGCAGGCACAGATTCACTTCCTCTCACATCACTCTCTACATGATAGGAAGGAGAGCCAATAGCTGTGACATGCAGTCTTTGTTTATGTTTGTGATCGCTGTGATTGGTCACAGCAATCACATGGTACAGGGCCCTTGAAGGCACACACTGGCAGCTAGAGTGGGAGGATGTACCAGTAGGTCCTCCTAAATTGACAAAGCTCCTGTTTGGCCATACTGAAATATTGTGGGAGGAGGTTAAACGCTATCTGCTCCATTTATAAATAAAAAAAAAACATTTGTTGGCAAATGTCTCAGCATTTGTGGAGAGATATCACAGTTAATCCCAGTAATGTGCATATTATGTGTGAAATGTCATTTTCTATTTATTCCATATGATTGTCAGCTTCAACTAGTGGCCCAGTGCGGTATTTTCCTAAAGTACAAAAAACATTAAAATACTACATTGTCGCCTCTAGATGAAGCTGGAGATTGTAGGAAATAAATAGAAAACATTTCACACAAAATGCAAACATTATGGGGCACAATATCTGTGCAAATGCTGAGACATTTGCACAACATTTTTTTTTTTTAAATAATAAACCCTTATGTATTAAAAACATAGGTGTTAGTAGCATATATTTGCACATACTATATGGAAGCCACCCTGTCTTGTTAACATTAAACCTGTTAGGGACCAGAGGAACATTGCATTAATGTTTCAAGTCAATTTTGGATTTTTTTAACTCATTGGTTAATTGAACTGGGGGCACAGTACAGTCTAAAGAAATGTAAAATATATGCAACTGTTCAGGGATGATATAGCATTTGACATCTGTATCAAAACCTTGGCATATTTGGGGTCCCTGTATTTAGGCTAGGGCCCCTTTCACACTGGTGGAGTCCGCCAGTGGATCTGCCCGCTCATCAGGGGATCTCTCCACTGAGCAGATGGATGACAGGTCCGTGTCGGCGACACAGCCCGCTATCTTCTATGGGGTGTCTGTAATCAGACTGCCCTGTCTGTTTGCATCCGACTGTCATCCAATTCGATCCACCAGAGAGATGGGGAACGGATCCTCATCCATCTGTTTTTAGCGGATTGGATTGAATAGCATGTCAGCTGATGTCCGCCACTCCATAGAGAGAAATGGATGGTCCGATTGGGTCTACCTTTCAAACTGGCAGATGGGATTGATTGATCCGTCAATGTGAATGGGGAAAAAAAGATTCTTACTGTAAATATTTTGAATAGTAAAAAGCATACAGAACACATTACAAATGAAATGCCGGTTCACACTGGAATTGCACAGGAAAGTGGAGCATATCAGTGCAATGCTTTTTTCAGCCCATTTATTAGAATGGGCTGAAATCGCACTGGATTGCACTTAAAGTAGTGCATCTCTTTTTGGGGTCACACCCAGTGCGTTTGGAACATGGTGCAAGCCCTAAATGAGAATTACATTTTTTTTTTTTTTTTTCAAATATAATTTTATTAACGCCTAGAACAGGCAAGGACATGTACAGCAATGGCGTATAAACACATCATACAGATCACTCAAATAATATTTCCATTATTCTAGATACATATATCAATGGTGTGCCTTCTGTAAACTCTTCCTTGCCGTTTCCATTTTCCTTTTCTTATTTAACTTTATAGAACGAGTCAAGAATCTATAAGAGTGAGAAATGGAATTAGGTGGAGGAGAACGAAG
>BLSH010181929.1:21753-37363 GCA_018402905.1 Glandirana rugosa
TATGATACATGATGTTGTGGGTCGTACAGTGTACATGATGTTGCGGGTCGTATGTGACATGCTGGGTGTTGTAGTACATAGTATAGATGACATGCTGGGCGTTGTAGTACATGTGACATGCTGGGTATTTCAGTACATAGTATAGATGACATGCTGGGCGTTGTAGTACATGTGACATGCTGGGTGTTGCAGTACATAGTGTAGATGACATGCTGGGCGTTGTAGTACATGTGACATGCTGGGTGTTGTAGTACATAGTATAGATGACATCCTGGGCGTGGTAGTACATGTGACATGCTGGGTGTTGCAGTACATAGTATAGATGACATGCTGGGTGTTGTAGTACATGTGACATGCTGGGTGTTGCAGTACATAGTGTAGATGACATGCTGGGCGTTGTAGTACACGTGACATGCTGGGTGTTGCAGTACATGTGACATGCTGGGTGTTGTAGTACATAGTATAGATGACATGCTGGGCGTTGTAGTACATGTGACATGCTGGGTGTTGTAGTACATAGTATAGATGACATGCTGGTCGTGGTAGTACATGTGACATGCTGGGTGTTGCAGTACATAGTATAGATGACATGCTGGGTGTTGTAGTACATAGTATAGATGACATGCTGGGCGTTGTAGTACATGTGACATGCTGGGTGTTGTAGTACATAGTATAGATGACATGCTGGGTGTTGTAGTACATGTGACATGCTGGGTGTTGTAGTACATAGTATAGATGACATGCTGGGCGATGTAGTACACGTGACATGCTGGGTGTAGTACTCCTCCGGTAGCTCGGTTACTGGCAGCGTTCCATCCAGGTGTTGTATGGAAATAGGTTTCCCCCATGATATTGGGGAGCGCGCATGGGGGTGGGGGCAGTAGAAGGGAGAAGAGAAGCTGAATCTGGATGGGCAGAGATAGGAGGAGCTGGGCTGCGGGGCGGAGCTCCGAGCCCTGCCGAATGCCTGGGGAAACTGATTTTCATGGGGAAACCAGTTTCGGCACAACACCGGCACCTGTACATATCTACTGATAAGAACAGAGCGCCACAGCTCCCCTACTCCCGCCGCCTCCCAACATCCTTTGTGATGGCCAACGTACTTTCCGCAGTGGATGCCGGGAGATGTAGTCCCTTCCTCTCTCACCATTGGTTGTCTTCCTACAGGCTAGCAGCTGTTCCGGACTGCATTCCCGGCATCCCTCGCGGCGTGCTGGTTGGACAGGCTTTGTTTGCATTGGGTTGGGTGAGCAGAGCCGGGTATTTAATATTTGTTTGAGTCTCCTGGCACCTGGGTGACTGCAGGTAGAGCATGTGAGGAGGAGGAGGAGGACGCCGCCTGTGTGGGGACTGCAGTAAGTTCTCTTCTATCTCTATGGGGGTTGTGCAGAGACTTTCATTCCTTGGTGTGTGTGCAGGAAATAGGAGTGGACGGAGCCTCTCAGTGTATATTCCTGTATGTCTTATGACGCCTGACAGGGAGGGGGAATAATGTTGGTTATCTTGTTACAATGGCATCTTAAAGTCAGTGGAATGTATTAGGCAGCAAGTGAACATGTTATCCCTGAAGTTAATGTGATCAAAGTAGAGAAATGAGGAAGTGTAAGGATTTGAGTGACTGTGACAGGGGAGAGGTTGTAATAGGTAGATGACTGGGTCAGAGCATCTCTGAAACTGCACCTCTTGTGGGGTGTTCCTGGTCTGCAGAGCTCAGGATCAATCCTGAGCAACCAGTGAACCAGAGAAAGGGTCATGGGTGGCCAAGGCTCATTGATGCACTTGGGAAGCAAAGGCTGGCCTGTCTTGTCTCATCCAAAAGAAGAGCTACTGTAACTTAAATTGCTGGAAAAGTTGATGCTGCTTCCAATAGAAAGGTGTCAGAACACATCGAGCATCGCAGTTTGTTGTGTGTGTGTGTGTGTGGCTGCAGAGTGGTCAAGGTGCCCACGCTGACCTGTGCCACAGCCAAGAGCACCTACAATGGGCACTGTGATCATCAACACTGGACCATGGAGCAATGGAAGAAGGTGGCCTGGTCTGATCAATTCAGGAATGGTTTGAGGAACACAGCAATGAGTTTGAGATCTTGACTTGGTCTCCAAATCTCAATCCAATTAAGCATCTGTGGGATGTGCTGGAAATACAAGTCTGAACCACGAAGGCCCCATCTTGCAACTTACAGGACTTAAAGGATAAACTCACCTTTTAATAAAAAATAATAAATGCACATTTGTTTTGGAGGTTAAAAAAAGCATATTTATTAATTTTTTGTTTCTGTAGCCTCTAAGCATAGCATCAGTGACAGCAGAACTCCTGCAGACCCGTCAGTGTATTTGTGTGCCCATACATCATGCGGGCAAACAGATACAATCTGATGGGAAGATTTAGGCTGGGTTCACACTGTGTGTGGTGCATCTCGCAGCATGGAGTCCGGTGCGTCCCCCATTCACTTTTTCAGATCCAAATGTTTGGCTGAGATTGGACCTGAAATGGAGCCAAAGACTCACAGGACTCTCCACAGTGCCGTGGTAGTTCGTTGAAGACCACAAGCTAACAGCCGCAAATGATGTCAGAAATTGTAGTTTTCCATTCACAGAGGACTATGAATGAGTGATGCGGCCAGCTGGAGCCCCGCTCGGCAATGTTCTTTTTTTTTTTTTTTTATTGTGACAGCTAATGGGGGGGGGGGGGTGAGATTCCCGTTATCTGTCAGAAAGGGAGAGCAAGGGGGCAGTCAGTTTGTAACACATTACACCCTAAATATGGGTGTAGCATGTTACGAAAGGTGGACTTATCCTTTAACCACTTACCTACTGGGCATTTTCCCCCCTTTCCTGCCCGGACTAATTTTCAGCTTTCAGCGCTGTGACGTTTTTGAATGACAATTTCACGGTCATGTAACACTGTACCCATATGAAATTATCTATCCTTTTTTTTTTTTTTTTTTTTTTTTTTTTTTTTCACTGGTATGCACTGGTAGGTGGTACTGATTGGCAGCACTGATAATCAGTGTAGATGTCCCTTTAACACAAGCTGGTTATTGGCCCTCTTTTCCCCTCCTCACGCTGCCAGCGTGAGGGAAGGAATGCTGATAACTGGCTTGTGTTTACATCTTGATCAGCTGTCATTGGACACAGCTGATTACATGGTAAAAGGCCTCTGTGATTGGCCCTTTGTGATTTACTGACTCTGAAGGACTCGGCAATTACAGAATGTGCCACGCAATCGTGGCAGGACGTTATATGACGGCCTCCTGGCAAAGAAAGTCCAAGATGTAGCTGTCATTTGGCTATAGCACCAGCTGGAAGTGGTTAAAGGATCTGCTGCTGACAACTTTGGTCCATGCGCCAATGGGTTATGGTGGGTGGTTATAATGGTGGTCATAGGCTAATATGATTAGTTATGTATCTATAATATATAATAGCTTGCAGAGATTCACTCCGAGCGCTGTACATAGGGAGGTGTGTTACTAGGAGTACCTCTTCCTAAAGTCAAAACTTTACACGCCAGGTGAGGGGCGGTGTCTCTGGGACAGGAAGTGAAGCCCTTTTGGAACACATACCGCAAAAAAGAGAGAGGAAAAAAACGAATCACAAGAATTTACCCTTTGCCTTCTATATCTAATAACTAGAACAACAGGTTTGGTTTTATTTTTACATACTGGATACATTATAACAGTTTCTGCAACTTGTTTAAATGCAGTTAAATATATATCAGTATGAAGTTTATGCAGCTCTTATTTTATTAATTTAAAATATTTTTATATGTAAAGTCCAGGCAGGTAGTAGTTGCAGCACAATTTTATTCTGTCTTCACAGGTTACAAGGCACGAGCAACAGCCATGTCTGAAACTGTTGCTTTTGCTTTATATTCTATGAAGATTGAACAAGGCTAGGTTCACACTAGTGCAGATGTGCTAAACTGCTTGATCCTGCAGCACCATGCAGTTCCCTGTGGCTGCGTTATGTAACTGCAGGTACAGTAGACTGTTCAGGACCCTCAATAGCGTAAACCCAGCCTTAGGCCTGGTTCACACCAGCGCTATTTGTCATGCTTTTTGACAGTTCAAAATCACATGGCAAGTTGCACCCCATTGCCGGTGTTCTGTCAAAATAGCCAACTGTTCGAAATCTCCAATTGCGAAGAGTTGTCTCTACTGGCCATGCGCGCGCGTGCACCCAGCAGAATAACAGAAACCCCTGGCAGCTGTTGGAGAATTCGACAAGCTTTCCTCATCTACCAATCGCCGCAGTGCGCATGTGCAAGCAAAGTCGGTAACCATTTTGAAAACTCGTCCTTCTTCAACAGCTGCCGGGGGTTTCTGTTATTCTGTCGGGTGTGCCTGCGCGCATGGCCAGTAGAGAAATTTGTCACAATCTGCTGCTGGAGAGTCAACGAAAGTGACGTAATTGGAGATTTTGATGAGTTGGCTATTTTGACAGAACACTGGCAATGGAACAGTTCCAATTGTTGTGCCTCTGAAAAATGTTCCTGCACTACTTTTTTGCGATTTCATTGCGCCTGGCTTCTGTTAACCGCTTGCCGACCAGCCGCCACAGTTGTATTGCGGCAGGTTGGCTCGGCTGCGCAAATCCCCGTTATTGTATGTCGGGCATGTACACTGCGCTCTGTGCCCATTCACTAGGGTGGAGCCAATCAGCGGGTCCGCTCCACAGAGAGGTAGAATGGGAATCTGCAAGTGTAAACAAAGCAGATCCCCGTTCTGTCAGGAGTAGAGTGAGATTGTCTGTTCCTAGTGATTAGGAACAGCAATCTCTCTCTACTCCCTGTCGGACCACTCCCCCCACAGTTAGAAAGCACCTCCCTAGGGCACATTTAACCCTTTCATTGCCCTTGGTGTTAGCCCCTTCCCTGCCAGTGTCATTTATACAGTAATCCGTTCATTTTTATAGCACTGATCACTGTATAAATCTCAGTGGTCCCAAAAAAGTGTCAAAAGTGTCTGATCTGTCCGCTGCAATGTAGCAGTCCCGCTAAAAGTCGCAGATCTCCACCATTACTAGTAAAAAATTAATAATAAAAATGCCATAAATCTATACCCTATTTTGTAGACGTGATAACTTTTGTGCAAACCAATCAATATATACTAATTGGGATTTTTTAAACCAAAAATATGTAGAAGAATATATATCAACCCAAACTGAGGAAGACATTTTTTTTTTGGATATTTATTATAGCAAAAAATATTGTATTTTTGTTTTCAAAATTGTCGCTCTTTTTTTGTTTATAGCGCAAAAAATAAAAAGAGGTGATCAAATACCACCAAAAGAAAGCTTTATTTGTGGGGAAAAAAAAGGACGTCAATTTTGTTTGGGTACAACGTCGCACGACCGCGCAATTGTCAGTTAAAGCAACGCAGTGCCGTATTGCAAAAAATGGCCTGGTCAGGAAGGGGGTAAATCCTTCCGGGGCTGAAGTGGTTAAATGAAGTCACAAGCTGAAGTGAAATCAAAGGGTCAAATCACACTGATCCGTGGCTTTGAAATCACACTGAAGTAGTGCGATTTCAAAGCCACATTCAGTGTGAACGGGGGCTCACAGGTTTTCTCATTCTTTTCAGCACAAAGGAGCCCTTGAAATAACTTTTCTGGTCTCAGGGAACCCCTGCAAAAAATGACTATATCTACAACTCGTGTTACACGAGTCACTGGGAAGGATGCACCTTACATTGTGTCAGTGGTTCTTTATCTGAGAGGCAAAAATTGCTCATTGCTCCAGGAACCCTTGCAACCTCTCGAGGAACCATAATTGAGAAGCCCTGGGTTAACCCTTTTGCTGCCAGAGATGGTTTTTGCGTTCGCACACGTGTTTAAAAAAAAATAATTTTAGGCCTGAAGATTAAAAAAAAAAAAAAAAAAAACTGGTTACCAGGACACTTAAAGATGGTAACTCTCCCCAGTGGGGACACAGACGGCAATAAAAAGTTCAGAGCTTCTGATCTTTCCCCACTCCATCCAGAAACTGGCTATACACTTAAAAGTAGGCGTGGCCGAATGATAATTCTTTAACCCCTTCCCATTTACATAAAACACATATATGCAGCCCCACTGCACTGCCTTTTTTTCCATGGGGCTGCATATATGCATATCCCTTTGTACAAGGAGCGCGCCACACAGTGTGCTCCCAGCACAGGGACTGGGCTCTCATCCAGAGCCCCGTGCCCCGTACTATTGATCAGGACCCGTTCTCAGACACTTTGTTTTAAAAAAAGAAAAAATGTTTGGGAACTGGAACTCCCAATTCTGGGTCATCGGATCGCTGTAGTAGCCTCTGATTGGCTACCACAGTGATCAGTTACTGTGAAGTCTGCCTCTGTGTTTCTCTCTCTGTGAATGGAGAGGAAAGATGCAATGTATCTTTCTCTTTCATTGAGAGAGGAAAAAAAATAGTTTGTGTAAAAAAAGGGAAGGGAAAAAATAACTAGATCAAGGTTTCATCAAGGTCAGTGTTTAGGTCAAAGGTCAGATTCAGTATGTTTTGGGCAGGATTTTTTTTTTTTTTTTTAATTAGCATCAATGTCAGTTATGCTGGCCCTATACTATACGAAAAAATGTTTATACTCTTTCGAATAGCGAATCGATAGTGCCATCATGCCATGACTGAATTTTGATTTGTAAATCATTGAATGGACATAGTAGTAACAGCAACAAGGTTGGAAGTAGCCGCACTCAAACGATCCAATTTCCAAAAACGATTTTATTGCATCAAAGGGTGATATAGACAACGAACGAAAGGTCCAGCTGACGCGTTTCACACCCTACAGTGGGTGCTTACTCAACCTACTGTAGGGTGCGAAACGCGTCAGCTGGAACTTTCATTCGTCTATATCACCCTTTGATGCAATAAAATAGTTTTTGGAAATTGGATCGTTTGAGTGCGGCTACTTCCAACCTTGTTGCTGTTACTACTTGATTGCTTCATCAGCCTGCACCTGCCCTTGTGAGTCAGCACACCAGGTCCACACGAGCTGTGTTACCCTCTGAGCGGTGAGCCTGCACTATTTGGTTGAACAAATGCAAACAGTACCATTTTTAAAAGGCCAGAACACATTAACTTTTCAATTTATTGTTAGTTTGGTAGAATTTTCCAACCTGTTCCTTCAATTTTTCAGGTCTGAAAAGTTAAAACTGATTTTTTTTTTTTTTTGTGCCTATTAACTGGATGAAAAACGAACAAATGGTCAGATTTGCAAACATTTTTTTTTTTATTCGGCTAGTGTATTGCTAGTATTAGCATTAATGCCAGTGTGTTTTAGGTAGGACAAAAAAACCCAGCAAAATTGCTTCTGGGCTGTATTATGGGTACAACCAACAAGAAAATCTGGAATGCTATATACACATCTTCAAGATTTAAAATATACCGGATGTGCCACTCATTCCAGATCTGATAATATGACAAAAGGGCATGGTTTGATGCGCAAATTTTGATCATGCACTCGATTACTGCCTCTACGACCCCCTGCTACACACAATGATCACATATGATTGCAGCACTGTGCACAATTAATCAGTTTTATCTATTACTGTCCTGCAGATGTAATTTGGAGCGCCAATGACACAGAGAGAGGCAGGTGTAAATCATAGGGGAATCAGCATCAGTAGCGAGGATTATATTATTTAATCGCATTTGAAGCCATGTCATTATATGAAGTACTGACTCCTGATGTACATTCCAGAACTTGCACAGTGCGCTAAAGATTTTTATAAATCCATGAGCAAGGGGGGCTTCAAAAAGATCAGCGCTCTACCAAATTACATCTTGCACAAGGCTTGGCAAAACCAACAGGACAAACCATAATTAAAGATTTTTGGGCACAGCACTGGATCGAGATGGGGCTCAGGTAAGTATAAGGGGAGACTCGATGCATTAACCACTTGCCGACCGCCAACCGCAGGTTGACGGCAACAAGGTGGTTCGTTATCGCAAATCGCCGTCATACGACGGCGGCTGCGATAACGCGCACTGTGAGCGCGCGCCGCCGGAGGTGCGCCCACGCACTCACTGTGTTCGGGGAGGGCCAGGCTACCCGCGATGCCCCCCCCCCCCGGAGTGAAGGAACAGAGGTCCGTGTATGTAAACACGGACCTCCGTTCTGTGAAGGGGGAAGGGCTATGATCACAGCCTTCCTGTAAATGGAGGCTGTGATCACTCTTCCCTTCCCCAGCTAAGGCAGTCCCCCCCCACAGTTAGAACACGCCCAGGGAACATAGTTAACCCTTAGAGCGCCCCCTGCAGGTTAACCCCTTCACTGCCAATGGCATTTACACAGTAATCAGTGCATTTTTTTTAGCACTGATCGCTGTATAAATGCCAATGGTCCCAAAAAAGTGTCAAAATGTTCCGCCATGTCCGCTGAAATATCGCAATACCGATAAAAATCGCAGATCGCCGCCATTACTAGTAAAAAATAAAAAAAAAAATAAACAACCCAAAAATGAATTCTCATCATCCGTAAACGCGACCACTTTTGCGCAAACCAATCAATAAACGCCGATTTGCGTTTTTTTTTGCAAATATGAGGAAGAATATAAATCGGCCAAAAACGGTGAAAAAAAGTTTTTTATATATATTTTTTTTTTTTTTGGATTTGTATTTTAGCAAAAAGTAAGAAATTTGGGTTTTTTTGCAAAATTGTCGCTCTTCTTTTGTTTATAGCGGCGATCAGAAATGACGCAGAGGTGATCAAATACCACCAAAAGAAAGCTCTGTTTGTGGGAAAAAAAGGACACAAATTTTGTTTGGGTACAACGTCACATGACCGCGCAATTTTCAATTTTCAGTTAAAGCGACGCAGCGCCGAATCGCAAAAAGGGCTCCGGTCCTAAAGCTGGAAATCCTTCCGGGGCTGAAGTGGTTAAGGTAAAAAAAAATAAATAAAACTATCTATCTATATATATATATATATATATATATATATATATATATATATATATATATATATATTCTCTTTACAACAGAGCTTTACAAACCCAGGTCGCCATGGTGACCAGAAATCATGTCCTGGAGAGTGGCTTCCTATACTTCTCTCTCCTCACTGTGTAACAGCATCTACAAGCAGTTCTCTGCCTAGGCTGACAGCTGTTAAAGAAAAAAAAAATAGGAAAAAAAGGGGCAGTTCACCTAACTATAAACATAAGATACAATGTATCTTTTTGGAGATCAAAGGAATTTACTCTGGCCTCTAGATAAGGGAAGTTTAACCACTTAAAGACTAAACCTTTTTTAATATTTGTTGCTTACAAGTAAAAAAAACCCAGTGTTTTTTGCTAGACAATAACTTGGAACCCCCAAACATTATTTGCAGTGGGTACGGAAAGTATTCAGACCCCCTTAAATTTTTCACTCTTTGTTCTATTGCAGCCATTTGCTAAAATCATTTAAGTTCATTTATTTCCCTCATTAATGTGCACACAGCACCCCATATTGTCAGAAAAACACAGAATTGATTGACATTTTTGCAGATTCATTAAAAAAGAAAAACTGAAATATCACATGGTCCTAAGTATTCAGACCCTTTGCTGTGACACTCATATATTTAACTCAGGTGCTGTCCATTTCTTCTGATCATTCTTGAGATGGTTCTGCACCTTCATTTGAGTCCAGCTGTGTTTGATTATACTGATTGGACTTGATTAGGAAAGCCACACACCTGTCTATATAAGACTTTACAGCTCACAGTGCATGTCAGAGCAAATGAGAATCGTGAGGTCAAAGGAACTGCCTGAAGAGCTCAGAGACAGAATTGTGGCAAGGCACAGATCTGGCCAAGGTTACAAAACAAATTCTGCTGCGCTTAAGGTTAAGTGTCACTCTTTCTGGCCAGCCTATCACCCTGCTGTAACTGTGTTACGTTGGAGTTATTGACTGGCTGCTCTCCTGTGAATAAGTTAGGGGGGCGCAAATTACTTGCCTTACCCCGGGTGCTGGCAACCCACACTATGCTAAAAAAAACTGGCTCCTAACTTTTTTTAGCTGGCTCCTAGATTCAAAGAAAATTTTGTCAAGCCCTGATTTACAACCAATTTAACAGAGCTTCTAATATTTCCTCACTCCATCCAAAAACTGGCTATTTACTTAAAATATAAGTCCACCCTTTATAACCTATATATATTTTTTTAGCTCAAAGTCACTGTAAACCCTTTAGCTCAAAGTCGCTGTAAACCCTTTACAACCACTTTTACCTACAGGTAAGCCTATAAATAAGGCCTACCTGTAGGTACCGTGAATATCTCCTAAACTTGCACAGTTTCTAGGAGATATTCCCTGTATACACTTGTGCCGACGTCATTGGCGCATGCGCACTAAAGAAACAGCCCGCTTGGTGCTGTTTCTTCAGGGCCATGCCATGACCGGCGGCTCCTGCACTCATGCCAATCACAGCGCCCGAGTCGTGGACCCGAAAGCAACTCCGGTGGAAGATGTCGGCCCTAATGGCCCTACTCCAATCCAGGGCATCCTTCTAAGGTAATCATTTCATAATGAGCTAGTATGCATGCATACTAGCTCATTGTGCCTTTCTCTTGCAGGGTTTTTTATTTTATTTATTTTTTAAGGTTTACAACTTCTTTAATGCTTTATATGCGTTAAGGTTAAAAAAACCTGTGTGCAGCTCCCTTCAGCCCACCTTTGAGCCAGATCTCGATCCAGTGACGTGCATGAGAGCAGCAGCTCTCTCCTCATAGGTTCAGAAACAGCAGCAGAAGCAATTGGCTTCTGCGACTGTAAATCGCAACCTGTGAAAGGAGAGTAGGAGGTCGGGTTGAGCCGTGCTCTGTGTCAATGGACACGTGGCTTGCTATGGGGGCCACTCGGCAGGGGGGAGGAGCCAGGAGTGATGTTAGGGGGTTAAAGCGGAGTTCCATCCAAAAGTGGAACTTCCGCTGGTTGGATTCCTCCCCCTCTCCTCTTTAGACAGGTGTCCTTTTCCACACTTCCGGGAGCTCTGGCCGGCTCCCTCCTCCCTGCTCGCTCTGCTTCTGGCTGCCTGGCCAGTAGCAGCGCGCGGCAGAGCCTCGCGCATGCGCAGTAAGGTGCCCGGCGTGAAGCTGTACTGCTTACATGTCCGGGTTCCCTTACCCGCGATGGAGGCGGCTGCACCTGTCCCCCGATCCGAAGATCGGCGGTGGGTGCCGACATCACTGGACTCCAGGACAGGTAAGTGTCCTAATATTAAAACTCAGCAGCTACTGTATGTGTAGCTGCTGACTTTTAATTTTTTTTTTTTTCCCTACCTCGGACCTCCGCTTTAAGGGTTTTATATATAATTTTGCATCAACACAATTGGATTGTCAAGGCTAATTATTTTTCACAAAAATCTATTTATTTTTCAGATTCGAATGCTCCGGTAATAAAAATGTTATCGTTACTGCAGTTTCTATAAAACATTGGCAAATTCTATAATATGCCAGAAATGATTTCTTCTCCGGAATTTGGCAGTGAACCCAATTTTATGACGCAGTACATGCCCACCATTGCACGCTCTGGTGTCATCGTAAATGCTTCTTTCCCCAATTTGGAACAAGATGGTGGCCTGCCTCGTAGACCTTCCAGCGCCTTATCAGGGCTGCGTGTGCCAACACCATTTGCAGGAAGTTCCAGCCTGCCAAGTGAGGACTCACCGGAACAACGCGATGCCAGTTACAAACAACCAGAACTACGAACAGACACTAGAGGACATATGTCAGTATATAAAGACCTTGCTTATGAAAGGGAAGGGATCAGATGCAGGCCACAAAGTAGAACAATGTTTCGGGAGGATGAAGTCCTAAGAGAAGAACTGGATGACCCGTTATTAAGAAAACTCGAGCAGGTAACTTTACATTTTCAGAATGTATAGTAATATTTATGTCTATGTGATAAAAAAATAGGATTGTGTACAAAGTGACTTGTGTAAGAATACTAAAGTCGACTGTAAACTTTATGATTTGTACAAAATCTTCTTTTAGATCTGCCAACAGCTATGTAGCATGTGGACCCTGCCTGATTGGATATGAATTGGATAGATATTAAAGGCAGATTTTTTTTTTTTGTTTTATATAACAATGTCATACTTGTCTGCTCTTCTCAGGTCCTCCGCTGGCGCTTCTCCCTCCTGCTTAGTACCCCCAGAGCAAGCAACTTACTCTGGGGGCACTATCTCCTGAGCCGCTGCTCTGTGTGTCCATCTACTCATGGAGCGCAGCTCCACCCCACCCCTGCTCTCTCCTCATTGGCTCACTAGTTGAAATTGAGTTGCTGTCTAAGCCAATATGGAGGGAGAGCTGAGGCTCTGGTGCACATTGTTGGATCGAGATGGGGCTCAGGTAAGTTTTTTTTTTTTTTTTTTTTTTTTTTTTTTTTTTTTTTTTTGGGGAGGGGGGTGTGGCGGCGCAGCTGTTGCACACAGGGTTTTTTTTTTACCTTAATACATAGAATAGTCCAGTATGCAGTGCTAGAAATCACAACAGTCTATATGATGAACATAAAGGAGGAATGCAGGGATCCCAACGCACACTTCAGTATGAATCAGAAACACACCACACCGCTGTGCACAGTATATCTCCTTACCAGATCCACAACAGAAAAGCACATATAAACCAGTCTCGCAACTACTCAGAACACCGCTTCCTTAATATGTTTCAAGCCAGGGCATCCACCAAGGTTGTATACACGAATACACTTCTCCCCGCAGAGCACCACCAAGTTCATATGGGATGAGAAGAAACTACCAAATAGTTATTTCCCATTTATTTTTTATCAAGTTATTATGGGTGAAGTTCCACTTTAAAAACAAAACAAATTAAAGTGATTGTAAAGTCTCGTTTTTTATTAATTAAAAATAACAAACATGTTATACTTTGCACAGGGCAGCCCGGCTTCTCCTCTTGGGTCCCTCTTAGGCTCTCCTGGCACCTCCCTCCTGTTGGATGTCCCCACAGCAAGCAGCTTACTATGGGGGCACCCGAGTGGAGTCAAAGCTCCCTGTGTCCATTCAGACATGGAGTTGTGGCCTGGGCCTGCCCCCCCCCTTCTATTCTCATTGGCTGACTAACTTTGACAGCAGCAGGAGCCAGTGGCGCTGCGCTGCTCTCTCAGCCAATGAGGAGGGAAGTCCTGGACACCCGAGACATTTCTACAACATCACTGGAGCTAGAGGCACCTCAGGTAAGTATTAGGGGTGCTGGGGCGGCTGCTGCACACAGAAGGTTTTTCATCTTAATGCATAGAATGTATTAAGATAAAAAAACCTTCTGACTTTACAACCGCTTTAAGACGTAAATCTGAACTTTTGCAGTTACAGCATCTTTCTTTTGGATAAGCGGTTTGATATATGTGCTAAAAGCTGACTATTGTAGGCCCCCCCACCTGTGTAATGTATGTGTATTTTTTTTGTTTTTTTTTCCCCCAACCCTGTAAATGCCACTTTTGTTGGACAGCTTGGCCTGGTGCAGGGAGTGGAAAAAGTAAGGCTCTTCTGAAGGATTAGCAGGCAATAAAACCAAGTACTAAATAAGTTTATATAATATTGAGCAACTCAAGATTGTCCAAATATTCCCAGCTTGGTCATGCTAGCCATCTCTGACTTCTGTTATCTGTGGAAAACATTACTTCAACATACATTTCCCTAGATTTGCCTGAACAAAATGTAATGCATTGGATAATCTACATAATCAATTTGAATGGGAAAGTCCCCTGACATATGCTAAACCTAGATACATTGAGCATGTTGTGAAGGTGTATACTGTATTTTATTATTTGACCTCTAACTTGATACTCTAGCTTTGAGTTCACTTTAATTATACCTTGTGTGTTATACTGTTTACTTTTGTAATTGTAAGCAGTAACACTCACCTTGCGCATTGTTTGGTCGGTATTGAATATGGACAGTATTAGCAGTTTGCAGGGCTCAACTTGCTGACCTGTTTGTCATGCTGTCATCAGCCTTATTGTTATGTTTTTACAAAATGTACCCAACATGCTTGGTGTGATATTATTTAGCCTGGCAGTGAATTGATTTTTATTTTGACAACCTTTGGCTGGTCAACTTTGATAAATGACAATTGTGTTAGTAGAGATGAGACGCACTTTCCGGAACACTCTAGTACAGGCAGTCCCCGAGTTACGAACGGGTTATGGACTGTAGGTTCGTTCTTAAATCGAATTTGTTTGTAAATCGGAACTGTACATTTGTAAATGTAACTTCAACCTGTGCAGTGATGTGAGATGTTCCGGGTACTGCTATGTGTGCAGTTGTGCTATATGGGGCTCTTGTGGCTTTGCCATGCAGCACTGTGGGATGTGTCTGGCGCTGCTCAACCATATCCAGGACCAGTGTGGAGCACAAGCGGCCAGCAGTGACGTCACACCACCCCCGCTCGTAAGTAGGAGTCGTTCCTAACTCGGATGTTCGTAACTCGGGGGACTACCTGTATGCTTTGCACCACCTCATATGGAGTGCCCCAAGGCGCTTCAAGCTGAAAAACAGTTGTGGTTGGGGAATTGTTAACCACTTGGCCACTGGGCACTTAAACCCCCTTCCTAACCAGACCAATTTTCAGCTTTCAGTGCTCACATTTTGAATGACAATTACTCAGTCATACTATACTGTACTCCTATGAAATTTTTGTCCTTTTTTTCACACAAATAGAAATTTCTTTCGGTGGTATTTAATCACCATTGGGGGTTTTTATTTTTTGCGCTATAAATGGAAAAGGACTGAAAATTTTGTAAAAAAAAAATGCATTTTTCTTTGTTTCGGTTACAAAATTTAGCAAATTAGTAATTTTTCCTTCATAAATTTTGGCCAAATTTTATACTGCTACATTTCTTTGGTAAAAATAACTCAAATCAGTGTATATTATTTGGTCTTTGGCACCATAGCTTGTAGACTCTCTATAACTTTCACAATCACTGAAAGTATATCACACCTGATGTACTGTCTCATTTCTTGAGACCCTAACAAGCCAGGAAAGTACAAAGTCCCCCAAAATGACCCCTTTTTGGAAAGTAGACAGTCAAAGGTATTTTGTAAGAGGCATGGCGAGGTTTTTGAAGTTGTAATTTTTCCCACAATTCTTTGCAAAATGAAGATTTTTTTTTTTTTTTTTCACAAATTTGTCATATTAACAGGTTATTTCACACGCCGCATATGTATACCACAAATTACACCCCAAAACACATTCTACTGCTCCTGAGTATGGCGATACCACATGTGTGAGACTTTTACACAGCCTGGCCACATAGAGAGGCCCAACAAGTAGGGAGCACCGTCAAGGAGCATAAATTACACATCTAATTTCTTGACTACCTCTTGCACTTTTGAAGGCTCTGGAGCACCAGGACAATGAAAACACCCAAAAAATGACTCCATTTTGGAAAGTAAACACCCCAATGTAGAGCTGCACGATTCTGGCCAAAATGAGAATCACAATTTTTTTGCTTAGAATAAAGATCATGATTCTCGCTGCGTAATATATTAAATATATAAAAAAATTGGGCTAAGAGCACTGTTTAGGTTTTTGAAAGGGGTAATTTTTCCAAAAAAATTGCATTTAAAAGTCTGCTGCGCAAACAGCGTGTGGCATAAAATATTGCAACAACCGCCATCTTA
>BLSH010181929.1:93867-107221 GCA_018402905.1 Glandirana rugosa
GTCGGGACATCATGGCCCGGGGCAGTTGTCCCCCCCGGGCTCGTCGAAACATTAATTAAAGATACATTTTTTTTGATTGATCGATTTATGATTGATGAAATGAGAGGCCATCAGTGCATCAGGTGTGATCAATGATTGGCACCATAGCTTGTAGACTCTATAACTTTCACACAGACCAAATAATATCCACTAATTTGGGTTATTTTTTTACCAAAGATAGGTAGCAGTATAGGTTTTGGCCCAAATTTATGAACAAAAATTACTTACATAGAAACTTAAAAAAAGTGTGTTTTTTTTTTTTTCTTCAAAATTTTCACACTATTTTCACCTCCTGGGCCCCTCTGTTAACCTGATGGGGCCCAGAAATTATATACCTTGCTAATCAAGTAGTTAGTATTTAGCTAGTTAGTTTTTTTTACATAGAAATTAATTACAAAGCTGCTCGGGCCCCCCCTGTTGACGGGGCCCGGTACTACAGGGCTGGCTGTACTGCCCTATCAGCTAAGGGGCACGCGTGCCCACCATACTCCTGAGGAGTGTGCCCGCGGCTCGGGCGGACCCGATGTCCGCTGGCGAGCTGCGATGAGCGGCCACAGCCAAAGAATGGGGAACCGCCAATGTAAACACTGTGGTTCCCTGCTATGTTGGTGTGGGCATAGGAGATCTACTGATCCCTGTCACTGGGATCAGTTAGATCTCTTCTGCCCAAGGTAGCCCAGCCCCCCCCCCCACAGTTAGAACACACCCAGGGAACACAGTTAACCACTTCACTACACCCTGCAGGTTAACCCCTTCACTGCCAATGACATTTATACAGTAATCGGCGGACATTTAAATTTTTGATCTCTGTATAAATGTCATTGGTCCCAAAAAAGTGTCAAAATGGTCCGACATATCCACCCCAATATCGCAGTACCACTAAAAATCGCAGATCGCCGCCATTGCTAGTAAAATAATAAATAAATAAATAAAAAACCCTTAAATAAATTCTCATCATCCATAAACGCGGCCACTTTTGCGCAAACCAATCAATAAACGCCGATTGCGATTTTTTTATTTTTTTTTTTACCAAAAATATGAGGAAGAATATAAATTTTATTATATAAAATTATTTTTTTTTTTGCAAAATTGTCGCTCTTTTTTTTGTTTATAGCGGTGATCAGAAATGACGCAGAGGCGATCAAATACCACCAAAAGAAAGCTCTATTTGTGGGGAAAAAAAAGGACGCAAATTTCGTTTGGGTACAACGTCGCACGACTGCGCAATTGTCAGTTAAAGCAACGCAGTGCATTAACGCAAAAAGTGCTCTGGTCAGGAAGGGGGTAAATCCTTCCGGGGCTGAAGTGGTTAAGGACCGAGCCTCTTTTTGAGATACGGTGTTTACAAGTTAAAATCATTTTTTTTTGCTATAAAATTCATTAGAAGCCCCAAATATAATAAAAAAAAAAATGTGTGTGTGTGTGTGTGTATATATATATAACGCCCTAGAGAATAAAATGGCAGTCGTTGCAATACTTTGTCACAACTTGGTACACAGCGGTCTTGTGCGATATATTTGTTTTTTTTTTTTAAAAATTCACTTTTTTGAATTAAAAAACAGTAAAGTTAGCCCAATTTTTTCCATAATACAGAGAAGGTCTAGTTCTAGAATTATTGCTCTCTCACCAACGATCGCGCCGATACCTCACATGTGTGATTTGAACACCGTTTTCATATGCGAGTGCATGTATTCACTTCTGCGCGCGAGCTCGGTGGGACGGGGCGCTTTAAATTTTTTTTTTTTTTTTTAATTTTACCTATTTATTTTTACACCGTCCATTTAAAAAGAACATTTAGGTCACTTTTATTCCTATTACAGGGAATGTAAACATTCCTTGTAATAGAAAAAAAGTATGACAGGTCCTCTTAAATATGAGATCTGGGGTCAAAAAGACCTCACATCTCATATTTACACTCAAAAAAAAAAAAAAAAAGTCATTTGAAAAAAAAAAGTTTCCTGCTTTTAAGAGCATTGGGTCGGAAGTGACGTTTGACATCACTTCCGCCCTTCAATTCTATGGAGTCGAGTGAGCGCCATCTTCAGCTCACTCGGCATCCAGGCATTGAGGAGAGGGGACCCGATCGCCTCTGCCGTTACCGGTGGGTCTGCTGCAGAGACCACTTTTATTTGAAAGCTCTTAAAAAAAATACTGGGGTTATGGTAGCCATCTGCTACCATAACAACCGTATTCAATGGCAAAGTGCCGCTGTATAATCAGCGGCGGGTGGTCCGGAAGTGGTTAAAGTGCTTATAAAGGTTGAAGGTTTTGTATGCATATAGGTAAAAAAAATCTGTGTGCTGCTACCCCCCCCCCGCATAGCCCCCCCTTATACTCAGCTGAGCTCCCTCTCGGTCCAGTGATATGCATGGGAGCCTTGGCTGTCCTGGGAATCTTTCTCCTTATTGGCTGAGTTACAGCATTGGGAGCCATTAGCTCCTCCCCACTGCTTTCAATCACAGCCAGTGAGCCAATGAGGAGAGAGTGCGGTCCAAGCCACAGTGGCTTGCTTTTGGGGGCACTGGTCAAAAGGGAGGAGCCAGGAGTGATGCCTGCAGGTTTTTTTTTTTTTTTTTTTTTTTTTAAAACAAACCTTTAAAACCAGACACACAGATGTATCGCTTCAAATACACCTCCCCTGCATGTGAAAGGGTTCTGGCTCAGTGTGCAATGGATAGCTCAGCTATGAATAGGCACCAGTATAGGTGTGAAACACATAAGCTACAGCTGATCCTGTTTTACCTCTGTTTCAGCATGGACTGGTTTTAATATCAATAAAGGTGATTGCATCGCAGTGCAGCTATCCAGATTTTTCCTTTCACAAACCTTTAAAATCACTTTAACAGAAGTTGTAGATTATCTGGGATATACAAGGGAAGGTCCTCTTGCACCTCAACCCCAAAATTATTGAAATTTAGAGACCTGGCGAAGTGGAGTTAATTCTCCTCTTTAGTTCTCTGAGCCTTCCTGTAGGCCAACAAGACATCTGATTTAAGGCCCAACTTTGGGCAGATAAAAAATGTATACTGTAAACTATTTTACTTGCCTCTGCTCCCCCGGCAGGTGGTACTTCCCTGTGATCTGGCGGTGGAGTATCTCTTGGCGGCGTCCTGTCCAGAGCAGGCTATGGACCCTGCTCTGGTCTTGATATCAGGACTCTAGACTATTAGGCCTCATACACACGGACGTTTTTTGACGCCAACGTTTTCTGGCGTTTTTTTTGCAGCTCTCCATGTTAGTCAATGGCCCCATAAAAACGTTGGCGTTTTTGAGCTGTAGATGGCGTCAGCGTTAGTGAGCTGAAAGTAGAACCCACGGCCATCGCGTTCTGAGGCTGTAACGTTTTGGCATTTTTTGACACAAACGCCAACTAACGCCAAGAAACACCAACTAATATTGTACCGGCGTTTTTTGACGCCGACGTTTTTAGGTTGAAAAATAGCAGAGGGATGATTTTTTTTTAAATAAACGCCTATTGACGCTGACGCTAACTAACGCCAATTTTTTTTTTTTTCCCTTGACGTCGGGCCCGACGGTTTGTTTATTTTTAAAGATATGCCCGTGTGTATGAGGCCTTAGAGCGTGGGGGTGCAGAAGCTGTGTATAGCTGTGGGAGGATGAGAGAAGTATATCTCCTTGTAATTATTACCTGGATATAAATGAGCAATTAACTCTTGTAGTGCAGGCATAACTCCATTGCAAGGGATCACTTTTTGTTTTACCTGAAAGAGTCCGAGCTTTTCCAGCCAAGGCTTTTGGTTTGGAAACACCTTGATGGTTTTAGTTAGTGGTTAGTACAATCTTGGTATAGAAACATACATAGGCCAAAAAAAAAAACAACAGTTTGACAAAATCCGCTAATTGCACCTTGTGTAAACACGTCCCAGATTGATTTCATACCAGACCTACAAAAGTGAGGAGGCTTCTCACCCCAGACTTTCTCATAACTGGTCTTGTTCTGCAGATTACAGGCTCGTAAGTTGAAATCCTCATCCGTGAGACGTGATCTGATAGACCAAGATGTGGTAAACTGGTATAGTAACTTTGTATGCTCCTGACACATTTGTATACACTTGGCCCAGGGTGTTTGTTCTCCCCTTCGTTGAGAAATTCGCATTTTTATAGAATTAAGTAAAAACTGTTTTCAGCGCTGTGTGACTAAAGGCTCTACTCGAATCAAACCCCTTCTGTATACATAATCAGGGAAATGTTAAAGAGGAGTGCCAGTTGTTTTTGTTCATTAGTCACCCGAACCATCGCTTCTCTCCCTTTCCTTTCCCTGGCACTGGCATTTCAAATGTGGGCACCCACTGCTCCTGCTGAATGGTCTGACAGTCTTCTGGGGCCTGTGATGTCTTAGTAGGCTGCAGGAAGGGGAGAGGAGAGCTAGGCAGAAGTGGGAGCGAGTACCTGTCAAAACTAGGTACCCCCTCAAAAAAAATAACATGCCAAATGTGGCAGGGGAGGGAGGAAGGAGTGCTTAAAGTTGAGCGTCCCCTTTTGGGTTGAGCTCTGCTTTAATAGCATCATGTCATTTCTCCAGAGCTATCTTCGTATTTGGGGTGGAGGTAAATTTTTTTTTTTTTTTTTTACCTCAATGCATGCGCTGCATTAAGGTAAAACATTAAAAAAACTTTCCACTAGCTCTTCTGCACATTTGTAACATATATGTTTTTAATTCCCGGATTTCGATAGCAACAAACCACTGCACCTGCACTTGTAAACTGGGAGAGGGTGGTGATAGACGAGCAGATTTTTATTTATTTATTTATTTTTTTAAAGGGTATATTTATTGAAGTTTTACAGGATATACAATAAAATATATCTTTTTATATAACAGAACTTCTAAATTTACTCAGCCATAATGTTACATCATTTCAAACACAGGTTAAGGTATATATCGTACATCAAAACTTGTATGCCATTAAAGAGGGTGATGGTATCCCATCCAAGCAACAAGACAGAAACAGTATGCTTTTCATGTGACGTATACATATTAGAGGTTCAGATCTAAATTCGTAGTATTTCCATGTGTGTTCCATGCATTATTACGTCAGGATAGTCACGCTCTTCAGCCTCTCCTCCTCCTCTGCAGTGCTCTATACCATTTTATAACTGGTTGTGTTTAAATATCAATGTCATCAGAGGCCGATGCGGTCCAGCCAGACCACAGTTTCTCAAACTTTTTAGGGCACCCTCTAGCAGTATATGTAAGTTTGAATAATGGTAGTGCTCTATTAATCAGATCTACCCAATATTGGAGTGAGGGGGGACTAGGGTTTTTCCATTTCAGTGCTATAGCTTTTTTCGCATTGAAAAACACCATATTCAATAAGATTTTTTTGTTAGCAGATAGCTCTTCCATTCCAAAATCTCCTAAAAAAAAAATCTGGCTGCGGAATATATATTGGGAATAGCCAAGTTCTCCTCGAGGAACCCCAGCACTGTCCTCCAGAACCGTGCAACATATGAACATTGCCATATCATGTGAAAATAATCCCCGTTTGCAGTGCGGCATCGGTGACGCATCGGGGAGTCTGTTCTACCTGTCTTATACAAGCGAACTGGGGTACAATAAATCCTATGTAGGAAGTTGAATTGAATCATTTTGTCTCAGGCAGAAATTACTGAGGGTACCAGAGCTCCCGTTACTTCCAACCAGGTTTCGTCATCAAGGGCTGGAACATCCGACACCCATTGTCTGGCTATCCTCTCCGTCCCCCGAGACGAAGTGGATAGAAAGAATACCTGGATATAAGTTTAGTATGGTCAGAGTCAAACAGTAGTTTTTCCAAAGTAGACGGGAGAATTGATACCCCGGACAGTCCATATTGGGCCACTATGGCCTGTCTCAGTTGTAGGTAGCCATAGAAGAATCAATTGGGAACCCCATACTCCAGCTGCATATCCCTGAATGATTTAAATGTCCCTTCTAAGAAAAGTTGGTGTACATATTTAATACCATAATTAGCCCATCTAGATCCTACTGGTATTTTAAACACCTCTACCAATTGGGGGTTATACCAGAAGGGGACATTGGGTGATGTGTTTAAGGAGGATCCCCCTATTTTTTTTATTACAAATATGGAACATGTTATGACATCTTGAGCATATCCGCTCCAGTTTTAGGATATGAGCCATTCCTATACAGTACGTTAATGCCTCGTAGGAGTGAACAAGGGCAGCCTGAGTAGCCACCGAGGCTATATCTGAATCTGGGGAAAAAACACCAGTGATTTGTCAGTTGGGCCGCTAAATAATAACATTGGAGATTTGGAAGGGCCAGACCCCCTTCCACAATAGGCAAATGCAGCGATTCCAAAGAGACCCTGGGGGGTTTAAACCCCCACATAAATGAGGTAAGTAATTTTATTAATTTCCATGAAGAATTTTTTTATGTATATAGACCAGGGCATGCCCTAATAGATGGAGAAATTGGGGTAGATATATCATTTTAAATATGTTTAGGCGGCCTAATACATTTAGAGGTAATTGGGACCATGATTGTAGATTAAGCTGCAGGTGGTTTACTAGGGGAAAGAGGTTATTAGAGAGATATACACTCAAGGGCAGCTGAACCTCCACCCCCAGGTACCGAACCTTGTCAACTACCCGGTGTGGAATCTTTGGGGGTATATCGAGAATGAATAGGGGGTTCAGTGGAAAGATAACAGATTTATTCCAATTAACCTTACCCCAGAATATGCAATGAAACTGGAGAGTACATTCATAGACAATCAGATTTAGATGGACCTAAAAAAAAAAAAAAATGAAAGCCTTACTCTTCCCAAAATAAAGCCATACTTTATAAGTATTTAGAACAACTGTTTTTTTTTTCACTTTTTTTTAGTATAAAGATATTACATAAATGAATAAAAGCTGACTTAAATGGTTTGTTGCAACTGCCACTTTTGCCTGAGGGCTTGGTTTGTTAAAATGAAAGACTTAACTGGCTGTAAGGTTACATTCTTAACAATCAGTTCTGTGTTGTAGGAGATTTTGCTCGATCACAGCTCTTGAAAGAAAAGCTGGTTGAATTGGAAACCGAGATTGAACGATTTAAAATGGAGAATGCTTCGTTGGCAAGACTACATGAGGACAAAGAGAAAACTTTGGAAACGCTCAAGTATGTATTTTCTCTTCTTGTATAATATGTGTTTTTTATGATGCTAGCTTATAATCTTCTATAGTGGCTTTCCTTCAATATGTGAAATCATCTTCCAAGATAGCTTACTTAAGAGATAATTGGCTCTACCTTAACCACTTCAGCCCCGGAAGGATTTCCAGCTTTAGGACCGGAGCCCTTTTTGCGATTCGGCACTGCGTCGCTTTAACTGAAAATTGCGCGGTCGTGCGACGTTGTACCCAAACGAAATTTGCGTCCTTTTTTTCCCACAAACAGAGCTTTCTTTTGGTGGTATTTGATCACCTCTGCGTCATTTCTGATCGCCGCTATAAACAAAAGAAGAGGGACAATTTTGCAAAAAAACCCAAATTTCTTACTTTTTGCTAGAATACAAATAAAAAAAAAAAATATAAAAAAACATTTTTTTTCACCGTTTTTGGCCGATTTATATTCTTCCTCATATTTGCAATAAAAAAAATCGCAATCGGCGTTTATTGATTGGTTTGCGCAAAAGTGGTCGCGTTTACGGATGATGAGAATTCATTTTTGGGGTTTTTTTTTTTTAACTAGTAATGGCGGCGATCTGCGATTTTTAGCGGTACTGCGATATTTCAGCGGACATGTCGGACCATTTTGACACTTTTTTGGGACTATTGGCATTTATACAGCGATCAGTGCTATAAAAATCCACTGATTACTGTGTAAATGTCATTGGCAGTGAAGGGGTTAACCTGCAGGGGGCGCTCTAAGGGTTAAATATGTTCCCTGGGTGTGTTCTAACTGTAGGGGGACTGCACTATCTGGGGAAGGGAAGTGGTCACAGCCTTCGTATACAGGAAGGCTGTGATCACAGCCCTTCCCCCTTCACACAGAGCGGAGGTCCGTGTTTACATACACGGACCTCCGTTCCTCCGCTCGGGGGGCCATCGCGGGTAGCTGTCGGCAATCGAAGCCGCCGCACCCGCTCCCTGGCCCTCCCCGAACACAGTGAGCGCGCGGGCGCGCCTCCGGCGGCGCGCGCGCGCTCACTAAACTCGTTCCCGCAGCCGCCGTCGTATGACGGCGTTTTGTGGGAACGAACCACTTTGCTGCCGTCAGATGCCGATCGGCAGTCGGCAAGTGGTTAAACGGAAAACACGAACCAGAAATAGATTAAAAGGCCCCTGCCTACAAACATCCTTCAGTTATTGTGTGTTTCCAACCCATCTAGGATACACTGCACCACATTTGTTTTGTTTCTCTTGTCTGGTGATTGTAGTTATCGAGCCCCCTCTCTGGAGGCTATACCTACTTGAGCCTGGTTAATATAGTCTCTTACCCCAAGAGGTTGTCCTTTCTTTGCATCATTTATTTGCCTCCTGTGGGGTAGGGCAATTCCTGGGCCCACGCTGCTAGGTCAGGTGGGATTGGTGCAATTCAAGGCCCAGAATTGCTTTGTGAAGGTTCAGAAGATGAAAACCCTTCGCTCTGTGGTGGTCTTTCTTTATCAAGGGGATTTCCTGGCCTCCATAGACATTAGGGAAACATAGTTACATGTTCCCTTTTGTGCCAGGCACCAGCACTTTCTGTGTTTTGGTGTTGAGAGCATGCATCATCAATTTGTGGTGCTCCCCTTTGGTCTGGCCTCCCTTTCCCGGGTGTTTACCAAGCTGCTATCTCTGTTACTAGCATTACTGAAACAACGGGGGGTTACGGTGATGGGTTATCTGGAGGACCTTCTCCCATGAGTGAGGTCTCATTCCTTGCTGATGAACAACGTGGCAATCACTATGTGCACTCTGCAGGAGTTTGGCTGAGTTTTGAACCTCAAGAAGTCCGCTTTGACCTTGACCAGGCATCTGGAATACAGTGCATCTGGAAAGTATTCACAGCATTTCACTTTTTCCACATTTTGTTATGTTACAGCCTTATTCCAAAATTGATTCAATCCATTATTTTCCTCAAAATTCTACAAACAATACCCCATAATGACCACATGAAAGAAAATTGTTTGAAATCTTTGCAAATTTATTAAAAATAAAAAATGAAAAAAAAATTAAATGTGCATACGTATTTTTTTTTTTTTTTTTTTAGAAACTTTTTATTGCTTTTAACAGTGAAAAAACACACATACGGCTAGTCAGCTCGCGCAGGAGAAACCGCCCATAATACAACTCCCTAAAAAATAACAAAAAGAAAAAAGAAAAAAATACAATAACACTGATACATGAATTTGGTCTGGATTTACAAACTGGTGCACTCTGAAATACAGTGGATAAGAAAATCACTAGCATATAACCAACAATGTTAGGGTACATAGACCTATATGATCCAGCGAGAAGTCCCCCCAGACTCACACCCAACTCCAATCCCAACAACATGCAGCACTCTACTATGCTGTCATCTCTCTCCAGCCATTTGGACCAGATTTTGTCAAACTTACACGGACATCCTCTGCTGCTATAAGTGGCCTTATAAAGAGGCAGCTGCGAGTTAATCAGCCGCCTCCAATAAGCCTCTGTTGGCGCCGAAGGCTTCCTCCAGTGAAGCACTATCGTCTTCCTAGCGTAATAAAGCAGGAGATCTATGAGAGTCCTACCCGCGTTTGTGTTTATCAGACCCTCCACCAGCCCCAGCAGACATATCTGGGGTACTGGGGAGAGTGCAATCCCCGGGACCCCACTAACTATGGCAACCATCCTGCTCCAGAAAGGCTGCAATACCGGGCATGTCCAAAAGATATGAAAGAAATCTCCCTCATCCCTCTGACAACGCCAGCACTGTGATGAGATCTCTGGATTTAGGCAATGCATCCTAGAAGGGGTGAAATACGCCCTATGAAGGATTTTAAATAAATGTGCATACGTATTTACAGCCTTTGCCATGACACTCAAAATTGAGCTCAGGTGGATCCTGTTTCCATTGATCATCCTTGAGATGTTTCTACAACTTGATTGGAGTCCACCTATGGTAAATTCAGTTCATTGGACGTGATTTGGAAAAGCACACACCTATCTATATAAGGTCCCACAGTTAATCGTGCATGACAGAGCACAAAACAAGCCATGAAGTCCAAGGAATTGTCTGTAGACTTCCGAGACAGGATTGTATCAAGGCACAGATCTGGGGAAGGGTACAAAAAAAATTCTGCAGCATTGAAGATTCCAATGAGCACAGTGGCTTCCATCATCCTTAAATGGAAGAAGTTTGGAACCACCAGGACTCTTCCTAGAGCGGGCCACCCAGCCAAACTAAGTCATCAGGGGAGCAGGGCCTTAATCAGGGAGGTTACCAGGAACCCGATGGTCACTCTGACAGGGCTCCAGAGTTTCTCTGTGGAAAGAGGAGAACCTTCCAGAAGAACAACCATCTCTTCATTCACTCCACCAATCAGGCCTGTATGGTAAAATGGCCAGACGGGAGCCACTCCTCAGTAAAATGCACATGACAGCTTGCCTGGAGTTTGCCAAAAGGCACCTGAAGGACTCTGACAATGAGCAACAAAATTCTCTGGTCTGATAAAACAAAGATTGAACTCTTTGTCCTGAATGGAAAGCATCATGTCTGGAGGAAACCAGGCACTGTTCATCACCTGGCAATACCATCCCTACACTGAAGCATGGTGGTGACAGGATCATGCTGTGGGGAAGTTTTTCAGCGGCAGGAACTGGGAGACTAGTCAAGATTGAGGGAAAGATGAATGCAGCAATGCACAGACAGATCCTTGATAAAAACCTGCTTCAGAGCACTCTGGACCTCAGACTGTGGTGAAGGTTCACCTTCCAACAGGACAGCGACCCTAAGCACACAGCCAAAATAACAAAGGAGTGGCTATGGGACAAGTCTGTGAATGTCATTGAGTGGCCCAGACTTGGACCAATTTGAACATCTCTGGAGAGGTCTGAAAATGGCTGTGCACCGACACTCCCCATCCAACCTGATGGAGCTTGAGAGGTCCTGCAAAGACGAATGGGAGAATCTGCCCAAAAATAGGTGTGTCAAGCATGTAGCATCATACTCAAAAAGACTTGAGGTTGTAAATGGTGCCAAAGGTGCTTCAATGTATTGAGCAGAGGCTGTGAATACTTATGTACATGTGATTTTTTTTTTTTTTTATCGTTTATTTGTAATAAATTTGCAAAGATTTCAAACAAACTTCTTTCACGTTGTCAGGAGGTCTTCACTACATTTTTGCTTGCAGGTTCTGGGTGTTCTGGTGTCTACCTTTTGAGATGGTCCCACATGTTGAGTTCAATACGAGGGTCCCGCAGAAGGAAATCTTCTCTAAGTGGGACATGTGTCCTTGGACAACCAAATCCATGTGGGACGATTGTGCAGGGCCTCCCTCCTCTGGTTCTGTTTTGGGCTAGTAAGTCCTTTCTCCCTCTTTGTTAAAAGGTGGTCATGACAGACGTTCACTTGTCTGACCGGGGCGAAGCTCTGGTTCCGAGGTCGGTTCAGAAATGTCGGAAGCCAGTAGGCAGCACTTCACATGCCAGCTCTCTCCACTGTTTACATTCTGGGTGTAGAAAACTGGCAGGTGGACTACTTTAGCCATCAGATGCTGGATGAATGAGAGTTGTCCCTGCGCCCAGATGTTTCATCAAATCTTTCTGCTTTGTGGCACCTCAGACATTGATGTTCTGGCCTCCTCTCTCAACAGGAAGGTGTAGAGATATGTGGCGAGAGCAAGGGATCCTGTAGTGGGAAGCCATTATTGATTCCTTTATGCCTTTCCCCTCCTTAAGCTTCTCCCTCGTGTGCTGCGCAGGATAGAGGCCGAAGGGTTCCTAGTCATTCTGGTGGCTCTGGATCGGCCTACTTGACCCTGCCTTCAGCTGCTATTTTTCTTTTGCTTGGCATCTAGTGTGTCCCTGTTCCTTTGAGGAGTGGGCTTCCTCCAGACAAACCTGCCCTTACAGCACTGCTATATGTGCTCCAATTTGGTAGACTCTGAAAACTATAGAGTTATGACTACAGCATACAGAGCAGCCTAGTTTATATAACAGTGCATCTATTTAGAGCCTGTGGGAGACTTGGCCAGGATACACTGCAACGAATACCCTCTTGGCTCCACCCTGCACACATTCCTGGAGTTCCCCCAGATGCCTTTTGCAGCTCTGTCCCAGTACATGTACAGTATCTCACAAAAGTGAGTACACACCTCACATTCTTGTAAATATTTTATTCTTTCTTTTCATGTGACCACACAAAATGACACTTTGCTACAATGTAAAGTAGTGAGTGTACAGCTTGTATAACAGTGTAAATTTGCTGTCCCCTCAAAATAACTCAGCACACAGCCATTAATGTCTAAACCTCTGGCAACAAAAGTGAGTACACCCCTAAATGAAAATGTACAAATTGGACCCAATTAACCATTTTTCCCTCTCCGGTGTCATGTGACTCATTAGTGTTACAAGGTCTTCGATGTGACTGGGGGAGCAGGTGTGTTAAACTTGGTGTTATCACTCTCACTCTCCCGTACTGGTCTATGGAAGTTCAACATGGCACCTCATGGCAAAGAACTCTCTGAGGATCTGAAAAAAGGAATTGTTGCTGGACATAAAGATGGCCTAGGCTATAAGAAGATTGCCAAGACCATTAAACTGAGCTGCAGCACGTGGCCAAGACCATACAGTGGTTTAACAGGACAGGTTCCACTCAGAACAGTCTTTGCCATGGTCGACCAAAAAAGTAGAGTACACCTGCTTCGCGTCATATTTAGAGGTTGTCTTTGGAAAATAGATGTATGAGTGCTGCCAGCATTCCTGCAGAGGTTGAAGGGGTGGGGGGGGTGGGGTCAGCCTATCAGTACTCGGACCATACGCCGCACACTGCATCAAATTGGTCTGCATGGCTGTCATCCCAGAAGGAAGCCTCTTCTAAAGGCGATGCGCAACGTCCACAAACAAGGACATGGATTATTGCAACTATGTCCTGTGGTCTGATGAGACCAAGCGTGTGTGACGGCAACCAGGTGAGGAGTACAAAGACAAGTGTGTCTTGCCTACACTCAAGCATGGTGATAGGAATGTCATGTTCTGGGGCTGCATGAGTGCTACCGGCACTGGGGAGCTACAGTTCATTGAGGGAACCATGAATGCCAACATGTACTGAGACATACTGAAGCAGAGCATGATCCCCTTCCCTTCAGAGACTGGGCCACAGGGCAGTATTCCAACATAACCCCAAACACACCTCCAAGAC
>BLSH010181929.1:107231-124327 GCA_018402905.1 Glandirana rugosa
CCCCCCCCCCCCCCCAGCCTATCAGTACTCGGACCATACGCCGCACACTGCATCAAATTGGTCTGCATGGCTGTCATCCCAGAAGGAAGCCTCTTCTAAAGGCGATGCGCAACGTCCACAAACAAGGACATGGATTATTGCAACTATGTCCTGTGGTCTGATGAGACCAAGCGTGTGTGACGGCAACCAGGTGAGGAGTACAAAGACAAGTGTGTCTTGCCTACACTCAAGCATGGTGATAGGAATGTCATGTTCTGGGGCTGCATGAGTGCTACCGGCACTGGGGAGCTACAGTTCATTGAGGGAACCATGAATGCCAACATGTACTGAGACATACTGAAGCAGAGCATGATCCCCTTCCCTTCAGAGACTGGGCCACAGGGCAGTATTCCAACATAACCCCAAACACACCTCCAAGACGACCACTGCCTTGCTAAAGAAGCTGAGGGTAAAGGTGATGGACTGGCCAAGCATGTCTGCAGACCTAAACCCTATTGTGCATCTGTTGGGCATCCTCAAACGGAAGTCTCTCACATCCACATTCTCCGTGATGTTGTCATGGTGGAGTGGAAGAGGACTCCAGTGGCAACCTGTGAAGCTCTGGTGAACTCCATACCCAAGAGGGTTAAGGCAGTGCTGGAAAATAATGGTGGCCACACAAAATATTGACACTTTGGGCCCAGTTTGGACATTTTCACTTAGGGGTATATTCACTTTTGTTGCCAGCGGTTTAGACAGTAATGGCTATGTGAGTTATTTTGAGGGGACAGCAAATTTACAGTACACTCACTACTTTACATTGTAGCAAAGTGTAATTTCTTCAGTGTTGTCACATGAAAAGATAGAATAAAATACTTAAAATGTGAGGGTGTACTCACTTTTGTGAGATACTGTACATCTAGCACCTCCACAGTATCTGCTCTATCCTCCAGGATTTGTCTTTTCTCTGTACCCCCATAGTTATCAGTCAGAGTAAATGGTATGGAGAGTTTACCGTATATACTCGAGTATAAGCCGACCCGAATATAAGCTGAGGCACCTAATTTTACCACAAAAAAACTGGGAAAAGTTATTGACTCGCGTGTAAGCCTAGGGTGGGAAATGCAGCAGCCAGAACACAGGGACAGGGAGCCATTACACAGGTATTGTAGCCATTACACATGGATTGTAGCCATAACAGAGGTATTGTAGCCAATGGCACTGATTGGCACAGGATGGTTCTGGCTGGCACTGGCAGAAGAGATGAGTACAGTAGATTCACAATGCACAGAGCGCGCTGCTTCTAAGAGCTGCTCTGGGCATGAAACTGTGAGCTAATTACACTGGAATGCAGAGAGAGCTGTCAGATCTTCACTGAGATCGGAGGTGGGCGGGACTGAACAGTTAACACCCGCGCATCCCGCCCACCTCCCGACATCAAATTGAAAATCTGACAGCTCTCTGCATTCCAATGTAATTGGCTCACAGTTTCATGCATAGAGCCGCTCTTCGAAGCAGCACGCTATGTGCAATGTGAATCTACTCATCTTCACTGACTCGAGCATAAGCCGAGGGGGGCCTTTTTCAGCACAAAAAATTGCTGAAAAACTCGGCTTATACTCGAGTATATATGGTGTATAATACTCTGATCATGTCCTACACTCACTAGTCTTTCTGCCCGGCGTGTAATCCGTGTATGGTGGGCTGAGTTCTCCTTCCCATCCCATCCTATTAATCTTCCTTCCCATCCACTCTCCCTGGCATCAGCCTGGGTTCTGAAGAGTAGTCACTCTCCAGAGAGGACAGGAGAGACCAGGCAGCGGGAGCCTGAGCTTTAGCTTGGTCAGCCTCCCTGCTGATGTCGCCCCCATCTCGTTTCTCCCACATCTGCAGGCACATGAATAAATAAACCGCTTTGTTAGCAGCTACATGTCCCAGTGATATTTTTTTTTTTGTGGAATTTCTTGTATGCCAAGAACACACAAGAATCCTGGTGCTGATGGGCTTCCCTCCCCCAGCTGTGATGAATGACGGCACTGATCTCTAGAACACCCATGCTGGCAGACATAAGCACTGTCAATCACACTTAATTTATGTATTTGTCTCCTTGCTAGCAGTGTGGTCGAACAGCAGTGTGGTGGGGACGGGGGGCTAGCTGCCTGATCTTGCTCCTTAGCAACCACTGAAAGGATCAGAACAGGACCAAGTGCTACATGCTCTTGGTTCCTTGGGGGATTAAAAAGGTATTTTGTTGAAGTGATACTACTTCTTTAACACAGTTTTACAAAATGCTTTGATCTGCTACAGTCAATGTACATTTTTATTTCTCCTAATAGAAAAGAAGTTGCGGATTTTGAGCAGCAAAAAGCCAAGGAGTTAGCCAGGATTGAAGAGTATAAAAAGGAAGAAATGAAAAAGCTCCAGAAAGAGCGGAAGGTATTTGAGAAATATGCTAGCGCAGCACGAGCAATGCCCGACAAGAAGGAGCGAGAAGAGATCCAGGTGAGAGCCAATGGTTGGCAGTCCAGGTGTTTCAATCCAAGGAGATGTTCAGGCTCTTTTTATTACTAGAACTGTGCTTTGTTTTCAGAATATGTTCGATTGCAGTTGCCTTATCTTTTCTTAATGCCCATGATTCTCAACATTTGTAAACCCCTCCCACTATAAGCCTTGCCACAGTTTTTTTTTTTTTTTTTTTTGCTAGTGATGGACCTGTCTCTGTCGAGAGTATATGTTCTGCTTTCATGGGCAGATTTCTGCTTTAACTAAAATCGTGATCTCGATCTACCCCCCGCGCAATCTCCATTGGGCATGACCGCGATTTTTCAGTGCAGTTAATGGGGTCCGACTTGCGGGGCGACTCAGCGCGACTTGACAGTAATAAATGTCAATGCAAGTGCCTGAAGTCTTCAAGTCTGAGCGACTTGAGTCTCAGGGGAGACAGCCAAGTCTGGGCAGAGAGCCAAGTTCTGAGAAAAGAGATACAAAGTAATTTACTTCAAAGGCATGAACTGTGAGTGAACTCCCCTTGTATAGATTTTTGGTTTAAACATTTAAAGACTAAATCTTTCCTGACACTTGCTGTTTACAAATAAAAATCCATTATTTTGTGCTAGAAAATGACTTCGAACCCCCAAACATTATATATTTTTTTTTTAGCAGAGACCCTAGAGAATAAGATGGCGGTTGTTGCAATATTTTATGTCACACACTGTTTGCGCAGCGGACTTTTAAACACAATTTTTTTTGGAAAAATTACCCTTTCAAAAAACTAAACAGTGCTGTTAGCCCAATTTTTTTGTATATTTAATATATTACGCTGCGAGAATCGTGATCTTTATTCTAAGCAAAAAAATTGTGATTCTCATTTTGGCCAGAATCGTGCAGGTCTACTATGGAGGTTTATATCCCTGAGGGACAGTACCCAGTGGAAAAAAAAAAAAGGATGGCCTATAAACTGCATTTGCACTAGATCTCATGTGTGACACTCGCTGTAGCAGGCAGTTGCATCTGTAAATTAACTTGTGAAGTGCTGTACAGGTCCAGGGCCATGGTATACTGAGGCAGAACCCAGTCCCTGAAAGCCTTGAGGAGGGGGGTATGATCATCTTGGAGCTAGTGAAGATTGAGCTGGTTTCCAGCTTTGCTACATGTCTGCAAGTGCCCCCTTCTTGTGGGGGATCCCCTGTGCTTGCTCTGCATCTTTGGGTGGCTTTTGCGATTCATGTGGGTTGTGGTTCACCACTGTGCCTGGAGAAGCTGCAGGTTCTGGCTGGTTCAGCACCACTATAGGGCTCTGTGGACATTCTTGTTGTGAGGGAGTTGATTCCTTATTCCTTCCACCCCTCTTTTCTTGTGGACACCAGCTGAGCAGAACATGTATCCCAGAGCTCCGTCACCCCTGGCCATGACATGAACGGGAACCTCGAAGGTTAAACAGTGGGACACTAGAAGGCTACTCCTCCCCCATTACTGGTGCTCTTACTCAAGATTGTAAAAGTTGCGCCCTGTTGTGGTCTTGGAAACCAAGGTGGATCTGGCACCAAGGGGATTGGAACCAGTAAGGTTCAATGTAGGGAAATGTAAAGTAATTTTAATTGGAGGCTAAAAATATCAATGCAAACTACATGCTAGGGGTGGAACTTCTGAGGATGGAAGAAGATCTGAGGTTCCTAGTAGATGACAGACTCAGCAATAGCATGCAATGCCTAGCCACAGCCAGCAAAGCCAGCAGAATATTAGCATGTATTAAAAATGCTATTTACTCAAGCGCTAAAGCTATAAAATAATTCTGGCACTTTGCAAAACTCAGATGGAGCCACATCTTGAGTATGCCATCCAGTTCTGGTCACCAGTCCTCAGAAGGGATATGCTGGAACTGGAAAGAGCCCAGAGAAGGACAAAAAAAAACTAATAAGGGGACTGGAAGACCTCAGTTATGAAGAACGATTACAAATATTAAACTTATTCTCCCTGGAGAAGAGATGAACGCCTAAGAGGGGATATAGTAGCGATATACAAATATCTAAATGGTGATTTCAACACTGGGAGGAAACTATTCAGTCTCGGGTCACTCAAGAAGATGCATAAAAAAGCTGGTAAGTTCCTGAAGCGCTTAGATCCACAACAATAAATGTACCACAAATTCCATATAAACTTTAAAAAGTGGCCAATTGACCAATAGTTTATTAAAAATACAGCTGAAAAGTATGAGCTCAATCTTTAAAAGATAGGCTGATCACAGAGCCTAGTGGGTGTATACACAACACTTCATTGTTGGATTCACACGAGTCTGGATCAAGATCCACCCGGGAGCAAGATGGCAAAATGATCCACTGACAGCCTGGGAGGGTAGCCTATTGCCAGGGAGACTGCACCGCAGCAAGGCACGCTGCTGACCATCTGGGGAATCCAATACAAGCCGGTGAGACAGCCTCCAGCGTCTCACCGTTTTCTATCCAAGTATATAGATTATTTTCTTCAGTCAACTGTGTCTAATCTCCCTGCCTATATAAGAGACTCCAGTCATGTTCTTGATATACTACAGCACTATAAATGGGAAGAGGGCTATCTCTGGTCCTCCTTAGATGTTTGTTCCCTATACAAGTCCATCCCACACAAAGTATTTTTTATATAAGGACCTGACCGTGAACTCTCGACAGGCCAGGTTGAAGGCACAGAGTTCCTTCTGCAACATAATTACTTCACCTTGCTAGATCAAGTTTACCTTCAACTCCAAGGTACAGCAATGGGGGAAAATTTTGCCCTGTATTATGCCAGCATTGCGATGGGTTATTGGGAGGAGAGAGCAATTTGGAACCATAACCCATTTGCCGAACACTTTGTGTACTACGGCAGGTACATTGATGAGGTCCTTGTCTATCATCTGGCATGGGACCATGGAGCACTTCTCTGCATTTGTGGACCATTGCAACGATAACGACCTTGGCTTGAAGTTTTCCCATGTGATCGATCCAGATAAACTGGTGTTCTTAGACTTGGAGTTATCACATGAGAATGGTAGCATCATCTTTTCCAACCATTGTAAACCCACCAGTGATGACCCGTATTTACACTATTCAAATTGCCACCATCCTTCATGGCATAAAAATATCCTGGGGTGGTCCGTTCCGACGACTACGAAGGAACTGCACAAAATTGGAGGACTATGAAAAACGGGAACAGAGCTTAGTCAATACATTTCTGGAAAAAGGGTTCCCAAAACCCTTAGTAGAAGAGGCTTTTTAGGATCTATTTTCTCTGAAACCTCCCTCTCCAGGCAGAAGACCAACAATACTAACTCAGTGAGGCTTGTTATTGGCTTTAATGATAAATATAAGAAAATCTCCCAAGCAATCCAAAAACACTGGAACATTCTGAAACTAGATCCCAAATTAAAGGATGTGTTACCATCTGCTCCAGATGTGTCATTTAGGAGAGCTAAGACTCTTAAAAACACCCTTGCTCCCAGTAAACAAAAATCTGGCAAAAACGGTGGTTCCACAGGTATCCGCTCTTACTTTGACCATCGAACTGGAATCTTCCAGTGCCGTAAGAGAGGGTGTCTGACATGCCGATTTATTAGCCATGGGAAGTCTACGTTCTCTGAGAAAAATGTCCGAGAGTTTAAGATCAAGCAATTCATATCCTGCTCATCGGAGTATATAATTTACCTTCTCCGGTGTCCTTGTAACCTACTTTATATAAGTCGGACTATACGAACCCTACGCATAGTGCGTGGGTGAACACAGAAGATGGGGGATGTGACAAACAGCATCCCACAACATTTTCTAACACACCGCAATATGGACATAAAGTGTCTAGAACCTGTGGCCATAGAGTGTATTGTTGATAAAACTCACAGATAACCAGAGATTTGCCTTTAACCTGTACAGGTCCGCGCTATTGACAAAAGACGTCAACAGCGCGGACCTGAAAATCCGGGTGGACGTCCATGGACGTCCGCCCCTTTACACGCCCCCTGCGCGCACGCTGCGTGGGCGTGCCCGCGGGTCGGGCGGACTCGATGTCCGCTCCTGACCCGCGATCGCCTTACAGAGCAGTAGAACGGGGAACCGCCGATGTAAACACGGCGGTTCCCCGTTCTGTGACAGGGGACAAACAGATCTACTGATCCCTGTCACTGGGATCAGTTAGATCTGTTATGTCCCGACCAGCCCTGCCCCCCCACAGTTAGAACACACCCAGGGAACATATTTAACCCCTTCACTGCCCCCTGCTGGTTAACCCCTTCACTGCCAATGACATTTATACAGTAATCAGTGGACATTTAAATTTCTGATCGCTGAATAAATGTCATTGGTCCCAAAAAAGTGTCAAAAATGACCGACATGTCCGCCCCAATATCAAAGTCCCGATAAAAATCGCAGATCGCCGCCATTACTAGTAAAAAAAATAATAATAATAAAAACGCCATAAATCAATTCCCATAGTTTGTAGACGCGATAACTTTTGCGCAAACCAATCAATAAACGCCGATTGCGATTTTTTTTTTTTTACCAAAAATATGTAGAAGAATATAAATCGGCCAAACCCAATAAATATATTTTTATTTTTTTTTGTTTTGGGATATTTATTAGAGCAAAAAGTAAAAAATATTGTTCTTTTTTCAAAATTGTCGCTCTTGGTTTTGTTCATAGCGCAAAAAATAAAAACCGCAGAGGTGATCAAATACCACCAAAAGAAAGCTCTATTTGTGGGGAAAAAAGGACATCAATTTTATTTGGGTACAACGTCGCACGACCGCGCAATTGTCATTCAAAATGCGACAGCGCTGAAACCTGAAAATTGGTCTGGGCAGGAGGGGGGTTTAAGTGCCCAGTAAGGAAGTGTTTAATATGTAAAAAAGAAGCATTCTGGATTTTTAAGCTCAGTGCCTTGTCCCTTAATGGGTTGAATGAAGACCTCACACAAATATGTGGTCCTGCTAGACTGGGCTTTTTTCTGTGGGCCCGCATATTTGCGTATCTCCCTTTTGTGCTGGGAATGCGCAATACATACAGTGCGCTCCCAGCACAGAGACTGGGGTCTCACCAAAAGCCCTGGGCCTCGTACTAATGATTGGGACCCAGAACACCCCCCAATTTCTGGGCCACCTGATAGCTGCAAAAGCCTTTGATTGGCTGCCACAGTGATCAGTCACTGTGAAGCCTGCCCCCATGTTTTCTCTCTTGTGAATGGAGGAAAGAGGTATTGCATCTCTTTCCTTGCAGAGAGTGAAGAAAAAAAATAAAAAAATACCTGGATCAATGTTTGATCTAGGTCAGCACCAGAGTTAGTGTTTGGGTGTTTTTGGTCAGTATTTTTTGGACAGATTTTTTTTTTTTTTAATTAGTATTGGTATCAATTAGTGTCAGTGTGTTTTTAATTTAGGTAGGATTAAATAAAAAAGCAAAATGCGTACTATTGTTTCTGGGCTGTACTACGGGTACAAACAACTAACATACATATATGTGGTATTGCTGCAAACATCAGGAGCATGAGAATTTATTTTGGTGGTTCTTTCGTGGAAGGTTATGGTAGTAGCAAGAAATATACAGCTAAATTAAAAAAAAATTTTTTTTTTACTATTTTGGACCAGTTTTCCTTTGATAATAAATAAAAATCATGATATATCCATTACAATTTGCCACCAAATAAAAGCCCAATTTGTCCTGAAAAAAACAAGATATATAATCCACCTGGATGCACAAAGTAGTTGTGATATGTATGGTTTTACTAACACATGTCAAAGTTGTAAAATTGTGCATAGGCATTAAGGGGTTAACTTTAGTATGTTTACTTTTAAGAGGAAATCCCAACTTAAATGAGCATGTGTTAGTGGAAAGGGAAAATTACACATTCTTCAAGAGTTCTGTAATATGTTTAACCACTTGCCGACCACAGTCTGACGACCAGAGTGGCTCGTTATCGCAAACCGCCGTCATACGACGGCGGCTGTGATAACCAGTGCTGTGAGCGCGCGTGCGCCACTGGGGGCGCGCTCACTGTGTCCAGGGGGGGACGGAACTTGATCGCCGCCGGCTACCCGCGATGCCCCCCCCGCAGTGAAAGAACGGAGATCCGTGTTTACTTACGGTTAGAGGGGGAAGGGCAATGATCACAGGCTTCCTGTATCTGGAAGCCGTGATCATCCCCCTTTCCCCAGCCAGGGCAGCCCACACACAGAACACACTCAGGGAACACCGTTAACCCTTAGAGCGCCCCCTGCAGGTTTACCCCCTTCACTGATAAAGTCAACACTCGTGTAATAAGTCCAGTGTTAGCAGCGCTTCCAGAGTAATATGGTAAATTACAAAGTAAATGATATTAAATGTTCAGTGAAAAAGTGCCAGTGCCAGGAAAAATAAATTGCCTGTGCTGGAACCAAAACTTCTTAAACTTATGTGCATAATCTTCAATCAATGTCCTCCACCTTTGTTCACCATGTGCAAAAAGGTTTTTCCTGGCACTGGCACTTTTTCACTGAACATTTAATATCATTATTTACTTTGTAATTTACCATATTACTCTGGAAGCGCTGCTAACACTGGACTTATTACACGAGTGTTGACTTTATCTTTGATTTTTATCTTAAAGCAGCAGCTGTGTGATTATTTATTTATTATTTAATTCACAATTTATGTTTTATTATATACTGTATGTTTTTTTGCACGATTGTGTTTTAGCACCTGTAGCACGGGTTGTTACTTTTAGCGCGGTATTTGTATTTTATATAATTTTACCCCCTTCACTGCCAATGGCATTTACACAGTAATCAGTGCATTTTTATAGCACTGATCGCTGTATAAATGCCAATGGTCCCAAAAAAGTGTCAAAATGATCCGACATGTCCGCTGCAATATCACAGTACCGCTAAAAATCACAGATCGCCGCCATTACTAGTAAAAAAATAAATAAATAAAAACCCCATAAATTCATTCTCGTCGTCCGTAAACGCGGCAACTTTTGCGCAAACCAATCTATAAACTTTTTTTTTAACCAAAAATATGAAGAAGAACATAAATCGGCCAAAACCAATGGGAAAAAGTATTTCATATTTTTTTTTTTTAATTTGTATTTTAGCAAAAAGTAAGACATTTTGGGATTTTTTTGCAAAATTGTCGCTCTTCTTTTGTTTATAGCGGCTTTCAGAAATGACGCAGAGGTGATCAAATACCACCAAAAGAAAGCTATTTGTGGTAAAAAAAAAAGGACACAAATTTTGTTTGGGTACAACGTCGCACGACCGTGCAATTGTCAGTTAAAGCGACGCAGTGCCGAATTGCAAAAAGTGCTCTGGTCCTAAAAGGGGAAACCCTTCCGGTTAATTGCCCCACTGTGATTGACTTCAAAAGCCTGTGGATATTGTAGATTTTTGCATCTACTTGCATAGGGGTAACATACACCAATCAGCCATAACATTATGACCACCCTCCATAAACTGTCGAGGCAGACCTCTGAAAGTATGCTGTGGTATCTGGCACTAACCCATCAGTATCAGATACTTTAAGTCCTGTAAGTTGCGAGATGCGGCCTCCATGGATCTGACCTGTTTATCCAGCACATCCCACAAATGCTGCTGTGTTTCTCAAACCATTAAAGCGGAGTTCCACCTAAAAGTGGAACTTCCACTTTAAGGGAAGGTGACCCCCCCGACATGCCACAATTGGCATGTCTTTCTTTTGGGGGGGTGACCAGGGTCCCTGTTTTCACAGGGTCCCAGGTCCACTTCCTCCCCTGGAGCCGCGGCTCAGGGAAGGAAGTCGACCCCCCCCCCCCCTCGGCGATCTTCTGGGACACGTCACAGGTCCCAGAAGAAACGCCAAGCCATTCACAAGCCGCAGCTTGACTCGCGCATGCTCAGTGAGCGCCCGGCTTTGAAGCCAGGTGCCTACCCTTGTGATGAGGGCACCGCTGAGCTCAGGGGGAGACGAGCGAGCCCTCAGGCATCCGCATCGCTGGAACGAGGGACAGGTGAGTGGCCGATTGTTAAAAGTCAGCAGCTACCCTTTTGGTAGTTATTGACTTTTAACTGGGTGGAACTCCACTTTAAATTCATCTGATTAGGCCACCTTTTTCCATTGCTCCGTGATCCAGTTCTAAGACTGATAACAGAAGAATGATCATATGATCGCTGATTGCTCAGTTCTTGGTATTCACTGAGCAGAGAATGGTGACTGTCAATCACAGCTCTCTGCTCTGCCATATTAGGGCTCACTGGAGTACTGGCCTGTGGAGGGGACAGGAATGACCAGCTCAGGCTCTCAGCTGCTGCTAAGAGGCTGAGCCAGCCTGCTGGTCAGACATCTGACCAACTTAATGTCAAGAACTTTCAAGAGCATGCAAAGGTTCTTTGACATATGCTGACAGCGGGCTTTAGCCCTCTGTCTGCTAAATCTGGGTCACAGGGGTGCAGAAATATTTGCGCTCCTTTGATCCAGAAGTGAAGTATGGCCAGGGAAGCTTTGGCCATACTTAAATGAGTTGTAAAGGCAGAATGTTTTCTTTTTTTTATCTTAATGCATTCTATGCATTAATCCCCCTTAATGACCAGGCCATTTTTTGCGATACGGCACTGCATCACTTTAACTGACAATTGTGCAGTCCTGCGACACTGTACGCGAACAAAATGGGTGTCCTTTTTTCCCACAAATAGAGCTTTCTTTTGGTGGTATTTAATCACCTCTGCGGTTTTTATTTTTTGCGCTATAAACAAAAAAAGAGCAACAATTTTGAAAAAAACCCAATACAGTAACATCAGCTTGTTAAGATAAAAAAGACCTGTGTGTAGCAACCTCCCCAGCACCCCCCTAATTACTTACCTGAGCCCCTTCTCTCTGCAGTGATGTCCACGAGTGTCTTAGCTGTCCCAAACACTCCTCCTGATTGGCTGAGACACAGGGGTGCTATTGGCTCCCACGGCTGTCAATCAAAATCAGTCAGCCAACCAGAGGAGAGAGGGTGTGGGGCTGGGTCGGTGCTCCGTGTCTGAATGTATACATGAAGCTCTGGCTCGGATTCCCCCATAGAAAGCTGCTGGCTGAGGGGGCACTCACCAGAGGGAGAGACCAGGAGAGCAGAAGAGGGGCCCGAGAATAGGAGGATCCGGGCTGCTCTGTGCAAAATCAACTGCACAGAGGAGGTAAGTATAACATGTGTTTTTTTTTTTTTTTTTTTAAACAAGCTTTGACAATCACTTTACCTTTTTTAAACCATTTGAGCTACAGCAGAGCTCGACAATCCCTGGTCGCCAGGGCGATCAGAAATCTTGTCTTGGCGAGCTGCGCCCGATACTTCTCTCCCCTCACTGTCTATTCTCTGAGCTGTTCTCTGCCTAAGCTGACAGCTGTTAAAGAAAAAAAAACAAAACAAAACCGAGCAGTCTGCCAACACCGCTCATGAGTATAAACATAAAACATACAATGTATCTCTTAGACCCCTTTCACACTGAGGCGCTTTACAGGCGCTATTTAGCTAAAAATAGCACCTCAAAAGTCACTCCCCATCCACCCCGCCAGCGCAGAGAGCGTGCATGTTTAACCCCATTTTTAACCCCTTGTGGGGGGTTAAAAACGCACCGATCCCGCCGCTGTAACAGCGGTAAATACCCTCACAACGGGGATTTACCGCTAACGCCCCACCGCCCCCAGTGTGAAAGTGCCCTTAGTTTTAGATCAAAGGAATATTCTCCGGACTCTAGCTAAGGGAAGTTTAACCACTTAGAGAGTAAACTTTTTCTGACATTTGTTACATTTGTTGCTTACAAGTAAAAAAAAACAAACTATTTTCTGCTAGAAAATTACTTAGATCCCCCAAATATTTTATATATATATATATGTATTTTTTTTAGCAGAGACCCTAGAGAATAAATTGATGGTTGTTGCAATATTTTATGTCACGCTGTATTTGCATCTGTCAAACGCACATTTTTTTGGAAAAAATACACTTTTAATGATTTAAAAAGAACTAAACCGTAAAGTTGGCCCCCCCTTCTTTTTTTTTTTGTATAATGTGACAGATGATGTTACACCGCGAGAATCGTGATCTTTATTCTAAGTAACAAAATTGTGATAAAGCCCTGTGTACCATCAACCATTACCACTCTTTATGTGCAGCTGGGCTCCACTATTTAATGGTGAGCGGAAACCCACCAGACCAATGAATAGTCACCGTGGGGGACACACATGTAGGCAGAAAGTGGCTGCAAAGAGGCAGCAGAAGATCAGAAGCACTGGAATACTTTTCACCTTTTTTTGTATTTTCTTTAAATTGTCACTAAGGGTTCATTTAGATGTGCAGTAGAGACATGTTTTGCCACCCTTAAGCTGCATTAGGCAGCAGATGAGGGCGTTTTACATGCCGCAGGCAGGATGCATTCGGCATAATAAGGAGTTTCCCCCCATAACATGTTTTTACACTACGCAAAAAAAAAATGGCTCCTAACTTTTTTAGCTGGCTCCTAGGTTCAAAGCAAATTTGTCAAGCCCTGAGCTTGCTCTTCTATTGGATTGGACAACATGAGCCAGCCTTCACTCCCCACATGCATCATTGAACCTTGACCACCCATGACTCTGTTCCCTATTTGCCAGTTATCCTACCGTTGGGCCACTTTTGGTAGGTTCTGACCACTGCAGACCAGGAACATCCCACAATAGCTGCAGTTTTGGAGATACTCTGACTTAGCCTTATAGCCAAAACTATTTGGACGTTTGTTGAAATTACACTTGCCGTTTCTCAGCTTTCAACAAATTAACTTCAGGGACAGCAAATTATCTTGCTGCCTAAAATATCCCACCTACTTACAGATACCATTGTCTCAAGATAAACCAGGTTATTAATTTTACCTGTCAGTGGTCATAATGTTATGTCTGATCCGTATATAATTCAATTAGATCAATGAGTACTTGAGCTATGGGCACTTAGTAGACTCACAAGGAATATATCTACATCTGCATTCACCTCTTCCTTTATATTTTAGAATTTAAAGCAACAGATTAAAGAACTGCAAGAAGAACTAAAGAAGAAAGAGACAAAATGGTCTACTACTCATGTGCGCCTCAGAAATCAAATAGAGACCTTGACAAAGGAGAATACTGAACTCCGAGAAGAAATAAAGTTTATGGAAAAAGTTCGTTTGGAATCTTGGAAGAAAGCTGAAGCAGGAGAAAGCAAAAAGAAAAGTGACGGACCTGCGACACTTTTGAGACGATCAGAATCTGTTGTAAGTGGCTTTTGGCATAAACTGGAAGATATTTCATGTGAACTACTTAACCACTTCACCCCAAGAAGGATTTCCCACTGTAGGACCAGAGCACTTTCTGTGATTCAGCACTGCATCGCTTTAACTGACATTTGCGCGGTCATGCGACATTGTACCCAAACGAAATTTGCGTCATTTTTTTCCCACAAATAGAGCTTTATTTTGGTGGAATTTTTGTCACCTCTGCGTCATTTCTGATCGCCGCTATAAACAAAAAAGAGCGACAGTTTTGCAAAAAAAATTATATTTCTTGCTTTTTGTTAAAATACAAATCCAAAAAAAAAATCTAAAAAAAAAACAAATGTATTCATCAGTTTTGGCCGATTTTATATTCTTCCTCATATTTTTGGTTAAAAAAAAAATCGCAATCGGCCTTTATGGATTGGTTTGCACAACTGGTTTTTTTTACTAGTAATGGCGGCGATCTGTGATTTCTATCGGGACTTTGGTATTGGGGCGGACATGTCGGACATTTTTGACACTTTTTTTGGAACCTTAGGCATTTATACAGCGATCAGAAATTTAAATATCCACTGATTATAAATGTCATTGGCAGTGAAGGGGTTAACCTGCAGGGGGAGATCTAGGGGTTAACTGTGGGGGGGCTGGGCTACCATGGGCAGAAGAGATCTAACTGATCCCAGTGACAGGGATCAGTAGATCTCTTACATGCTACCTTTCAGAACGGGGAACCACCGTGTTTACTTCGGCGGTTCCCCGTTCTTTCCCTCTGGCAGGTCATCGTGGCTCGTCGGCAGACATCGGGTCCACCCGAGCTGCGGGCACACTCCTCCAGAGTGCGGCGGGCTTTCCCCCTAGCTGCGTGTCCGCGAATTGCTGCTTATTTACGGCAATTCGCGAGACAGCGCCACATTGCCGCAGTAAAAATGTGGTAGCCAGTCGGGAACCAGTTAAAGCGGAGTTCTACCCACAAATACATCTTTATATATTTCAATCCTCTATGCATGATGAATCCCCTTTGGAAAAAAAAAATTATGTTCCCCTTAAGTGCCCTGTTGCCATGTGGTCCCTGTAATTTATTTATTTCAGGTACTTATATAGCACTGTCAATTTACGCAGCGCTTTACATGCAAACTCCAGGCAGGTAGCGTGGTGGTTGGGATTCAAAGCAGCAACCCTTTTGCTGCCAGGCGAAAGTGCTATCCACTACACCACCGTGCTACCACTTCCTGATCCGCGGCACTCCGCATCACTTCCTGCCTCTCATTGGCTCATGGACTGCCATGACTCCCATGAGTCAGTGGGCATCCCTGAGCTGTAAAATTGCGTTATTTCTAGACAGGTAATGATGCAATTTTGAGGTGGAGAGATGTGTTATCTATGTTGCCATGACAATGAGGTGGGACCTTCCTCCGTCGCTTGCTCATTGTTATGGTAACGAGACATACTCTTGAGATCGAGAGGTGCATGCTGGTTACCCAGCATCCACCTTATCCAGGAAGAGACTCGAGGAGGGTGCAAGTGGGCTTCACATGCCCACAGCTAAGATGGGAACTCCCAGTAAAAAAAAAATCAGCAATGTAAGTACAAAATAAATAGGAAGACTACCCAGATTTAAAGCAATCAATTACTTTATGTAATGAATACTGACTAGGTGTATGCCAGCAAAAAAAAAAATCTGGGCGGAACTCCGCTTTAAAGGAGTTATAAATGCAGGTTTTTTTTTTTATCTTCATGCAAACCTTTTTTGTGTAGCAGCGCCCCTTAACCGGTTCCCGACCGGCTGCCGCATTTTTACTGTGGCAATGTGGCGCTGTCTCGCCGTAAATTAGCGGCAGTTCGCGGACGCACAGCTAGGGGGCGAGAGCGCTCTCATGCCTGCCGCACTCTGGAGGAATGTGCCTGCGGCTTGGGCAGACCCGATGTCCGCCGGCGAGCCGCGATGACCTGCCAGAGGGAAAGAACGGGGAACCATTGAAGTAAACTTTGTGGTTCCCCGTTCTGACAGGTGGCATGTAAGAGATCTATTGATCCCTGTCTCTGGGATCAGTTAGATCTCTTATGCCCCTGGCAGCCCAGCCCCTCACAGTTAGAACATGCCTAGGGAACACAGTTAACCCCTAGATCTCCCCCCCAGTGGATATTTACATTTCTGATCGCTGTATAAATGTTATTGGTCCCAAAAAAGTGTCAAAAATGTCCGCCCCAATATCAAAGTCCCGATAAAAAAACGCACAACGCCGCCATTACTAGGTAGAAAAAAAAAATGTAAAAACGGCAGAAATTAATTCTCATGGTTTGTAAACGCGGCAACTTTTGTGCAAACCAATCAATAAACGCTGATTGCATTTTTTTTTTTTTACCAAAAATATGAGGAAGAATATAAATCGGCCAAAACCGATGAATACATTTTTTTATTATTTATTTTTTTGGATTTGGATTTTAGCAAAAAGTTAGAAATATTATTTTTTTTTTTGCAAAATTGTCGCTTTTTTTTTTTTTTATAGCGGCGATCAGAAATGACGCAGAGGCGACCAAATGCCACCAAAAGAAAGCTCTATTTGTGGGGGAAAAAAGTACGCAAATTTTGTTTGGGTACAAGGCTGTCGCGCAATTGTCAGTTAAAGCAACGCAGTGCTGAATCGCAAAAAGTGCTCTGGTCCTACAGTGGGAAATCCTTCCGGGGGTGAAGTGGTTAATTACCTGAGCCACATCTCTCTCCAGCGATTTGTCCACGAATGTCTAAACCATCCGCCTCCTGATTGGCTGAGATACAGCAGCGGCGCCATTGGCTCCCACGTCTCAGCTAATCAGGGGAGCAAGCGGGCGGGGCCAGAGCTCCGTGTCTGAATGGATACACAGAGCCCTAACTCGGCTTGGGTGCCCCCATAGAAAGCTGCTGGCTGAGGGGGCACTCGATAGGAGGGAGGGGCCAGGATAACTGAATAGGGACACGAGCAGGATCTGGACTGCTCTGTGCAAAACCAACTGTATAGAGCAGGTAAGTATAACATGTTTGTTTGTTTTGTTTTTTTTTCTAAACTAGACTTTACAATCACTTTAAGATAGTGTGCAGTTTTCAGTTTGATTCCCAAGTACCACATAGATCCATTAAAGCAATGGTTCTCAACTCCTGTCTTCGGGACCCACCAACAGGCCAGATTTTAAGTATTACCTTGGGGAGATGCAGACTAGAATACTGCAATCACTGAGCAGCAAATGAAATCACCTGTGATGCATTTCAGTTATCCTACAAACCTAACCTGTTAGTGGGTCCCGAGGAACGGAGTTGAGAACCACTGCATTAAAGTGATATTAAAGTCTTGTTATTTTTAAACAAAAAAATAAACATGTCATACATGTCAAAACCACTGCTTTGTGCAGTGGTTTTGCA
>BLSH010181929.1:131874-146323 GCA_018402905.1 Glandirana rugosa
ATTGTTTATATAAAAACGGAGACGAAGCGTATTTTCGGCCTGACTACTTTTGAAAACCCTTGCGTTGTTTGTTCCTTCCACTTTCAAAAGCAATAAACTCTGTCTCCAAAGGTTCTTATTGATTAGGTTCTAATTTGATCTTCATACAAACATTTCTTTTTTTTTTTTATTTCTTTTTTTATATAATTGGTGAATTCCTGGCCTTCCTAAAGGTCGAAATCCTGGCCTCGGGAAAAACGCTAAGCCGCGACGCAGCGAAATTGACGTACAACGTTGCACGACCGCGCAATTGTCAGTTAAAGCGACGCAGCGCCGAATCGCAAAAAGGGCTCCGGTCCTAAAGCTGGAAATCCTTCCGGTCCTTAAGTGGTTAATATATTTTTTTCTTTATTTTTTTTTTTTCTTTACAAACATACTTCTAGTTTAATCTTGGATTAGTTATTCTTGGAAACCTCTGTCTCAAATAACGAAAACTTTCACCTTCCTTGTTTGTTGCGTTCCCAAAAGTTTTCATCAGTCCGGCTTTTATGCGAAGCAGAGGCAAAAATATATTTGTTAGGCCAACAAGTGATTCATGTGCCAGGTTTTTCTTTCCTGGAACCAAATTCTTTGAGTGACCGTTTCATTTTAACATAATGTGACACTCTTGTATGACTGTTGCATTTGCATATGTGACAGTAATTGGTATGTCCTAGCTGCATTTAGGCAGCAGTGGCACTACATTTTAGATCTCCACAGCAATTCAAGTTGTACTTGGTGTATAGGATGTACTTCAACAACAGTTCAATGCTTTCATATGTTTTTTTTCATGTGTGCGGCATAGCCAAATAGGTGTATTTTAAATAGCATAAACAGAAGATTTCTATAAAACCGTACTTGATGGGCTAAATTAAGGCTTATTTTCATGATTAACAGCCAAAAATCTACAGATAGATACACTAGGAAGGTCAAGAAGCAAAATCTGTGCTGTCCAGTGTAAACTCCTACATATCAGTCTGTGTGGATTGACCTTGCACATATTTTTCCTTTAGGACTGTCCTCACGGAGTTTCCGACAAATGTCACTTGGTGAGTCTAGTATATCTGAGCCAGCAAGAGTGAAGATACCAGAGCCAGCAGCCAGTACCATTTCCCAGGTAAGGAATTTAATTTAGTAGTACTTTTTCCTTTTGGTACACATTTCTATTACAATAAGGCTGGGTTCACACCTATGCGAATTGAATGCTTACACCGCATCCAATTCACAGGACACTTGCAAACATGTTATTTTCAATATGTCCAGTGCATTCGCTCTCCGCATTGCACAGAAAACGTGTGTTTTCGGTGCAGTGCGAATTACAGCCCCATTTTGTTCAATGGGAATGCATCTAATTCGCAGATGTGTTCCGCATTGAACGGGAATTCTTTCCCCTCCTCACTGCACCTCCCCGGTCAGCTGATGCGCTGTGAAAATGGACACAAGCCGCTGAATAGCGGCTTGTTTCCTTCTCACACAAATTGGAGCTGGAATTCGCGCTGCACTAGTGTGAATCGAGCCCAATTCACTTTCACTTGTCAGTGCATTTTTTTTCTTGTTGGCTATATTTTTATTTAATACCAAATGGCATGATAGCTTGTAAAATGCATTTAATTGCAGGGTTCTGACAAGGTGCTGCCTACAGAAATGAAAAGTGAGAATTTTCCAGTGAAAGAAATTGATGTCCAGGGAGAAGTATCCTATCCAGATGGGAAGGTGAACAATCTCCTTTGTGTACTGACAGTAAATGTCTGTATATGTGTATATCTGGCCAAAATGCTAGTCTACACACCCCTGTTAAAATGTCAGGTTTCTGTGATGTAAAAAAAGAGACAAAGCTAAATCATTTCAGAACTTTTTCCACCTTTAATGTGACCTATAAACTGTAAAACTCAGTTGAACAATAAACTGAAATCTTTTAGGTGGAGGGGAGTAAAAATAAAAAACTAAAATAATACGGTTGCATAAGTGTGCACACGCTTAAACTAATACTTTGTTGAAGCACCTTTTGAATTTTATTACAGCACTCTGTCTTTTTGGGTATGAGACTATCAGCATGGCACATCTTGACTTGGCAATTTTTGCCTACTCTTCTTTGCAAAAAACATTCCAAATCTGTCAGATTGTGAGGGCATCTCCTGTGCACAGCCCTCTTCAGATCACCCCACAGATTTTCAATCAGATTCAGGTCTGGGCTCCGGCGAGCCATTCCAAAACGTCCTCTGTGTTCAGCTTTCTAGCAGAAGCCTGAAGGTTTTGTGCCAATATTGACTGGTATTTGGAACTGTTCATAATTCCCTCTACCTTGACTAAGGCCCCTGTTCAGCCGGGCTTGGATGTTTTTCTTCGTAAGAAAAGGCTTCCGTCTTGCCACTCTACCCCATAGCCCAGACATATGAAGAATATGGGAGATTGTGGTCACATGTACCACACAGACACTACTTGCCAGATATTTCTGAAGCTCCTTTAACCACTTCCCTACCACTGTATTCAGAATGACGGCCAGGAAGTGGTTGCGGTATCCTGACTGGACGTCATATGATAACATGCCTAGGGGGCGCGCATCACGGTGATCGGTGGTGTGGGGGGTCTGACCCCCCGCATTACCGATCTCGGTAAAGCACTTTACCGTGCGATCAGCCGTGACCACTTTTTAGTTTTGGTGACAATGGTCCCTAGAACAAAGAGAGTGAACCTTCCCAAAGAGGATACAGACAGTAATTTAAAACCTGGTGGGGCTTCTAAGCCTTCTCCACTCCATCCTAACCAAAAAATACATTTTGGTTTTAGATAGACTTTAAGGGGCATATATATATATCGATGAATGTGGGTTTTCTTCAAGCATTCACTAGTGGTGAATTAACATGCATCAGAAAGATTTCACCTGCAGTGAATGTTTGCTTAATTCACGGTTTTATAAATAGGTCTCTAAGTGTTTTACTATATGTGTAGGGCAAGCATTATATATGTGTGAATATATATAAAGATCATATGTGAAATTAACAGTTGAAAAACATCAACACATTATAGTTTCCATTTTAAGGCTGCAGAAACAAACAGCTGGAAAGGACCTGTCCTACCAAAGAGGATTATCCATAGTTTCCTTGCATAATGCGGTTTGTTGGGACCCTGCATGTAATGAAAAGTCTTGACTCATGCTATGCTGTACATTTGTCTCATATTTAATATACAAAACCTCACAGTTTTTTTTTTATAAACTCATTGCTGTTACCAACAATTAAAGGATGCTATAAAAATGTTTAGGTGTTTGAGGTGTTTAAGGCTTATTGAATTGTCATTTTTGCAACCAGAAGAGTGTAGTGGCAACATGGGCTTGACCAGCTGTGACCTAGCAGTAATAATAGGGCATTGATTTACAGGCCACAACTTAAAAAAATAAAATGCACCTTGACATATTAAATGGATTCAGTTGGGCAGTTCAAGCAAGGCATTCAAGATCTGCCGTAGCTGCAAAGTCCACTGATATGTAAGTGTATGTTAGGGAAATCTGCTGGAAGTGAAATAGCAACTCGTAAGATTTAGAATATTTGGTCACTTGTCCAGGCCCTTTCCATGCTCCCATCAATTGGGTGAGATTTCTTGCTGTTATAGATGTTAATTTCTTTCACTGTAGGTAGAGAGAATTCTAAAAAATGGCTGTCACGTTATATTATTTCCAAATGGGACACAGAAGGAAGTGAGTGCTGATGGAAAGTCCACGACTGTGACTTTCTTTAATGGAGATGTCAAGAAAGTGATGGCAGATCAGAGAGTGGTAGGTACCTGACTTAATAACATATTTTGTTATTGCTGTTTTGTAGTATTCTTATTTTCTGGTTTTCTGCTTTCAGATTTATTATTATGCTGATGCTCAGACTACACACACCACATATCCTGATGGAATTGAAATACTTCAATTTTCTAATGGACAAATAGGTGAGTGTTTTTACAAGGCTCCTAGCCTATTCATTTATAAGGTCTTTTTAGGGCTATTCACAAAGGATAACGCATAAACATGTTGGTACTTACTTGTAAAGAAGTGAATTATTTGCTGCTGGGATTCTGCCACATTTTTTACTGTAGTTATAAAAAATACAAGTCAGCAACATTCACCACATTCATATTATTATATGTTACAGCTGTCTGCCCTAATCTGTTTTTAACGTTTGCTGATGGAAAATCATTACTTGCTGTGCACCCAGTTCTGGACCTCAAATCCTTAAATTCTTGTCCAAAAATTCTGGATGGAATTATGAGATCTGGTATAGCCTCTCTGCATCAAGGGAACTTTATTGCCATAGTGGACTTGGAATATATGTAATTCCAAGTCCACAGTATTCCACCCCCAATAGAAATGTCACTTTCCAGTCTCAGGTTTGTGCATTCCAATCTGGGAGCCATGCAACTGTCTGTTTCTGCATGGGATGGGAATTTTGGGGTCTGATGATGGTCCTCTTTGGGCAGTTTTCCTTGCCCAGTTGAATTCTTGGAACCTTCAGTATGGCATTTTCATTATGGGACATGTCAGTCCTGTCTCTGGACAGAACATCATGGGACACATTTCTCCCTGCCTTTTGAAAAATTCTGATGATGAGAGACCAGCTTATCAGGTTGGGGGGTAGTCCTGAGCACTCTGTTGTTGCAGTGGATCTTCAGGTCACTTGGCTATCTGTCCATTGTTGAACTGACCTATTAGGTCATCTGATTCGCATCCAGTCAATTACCACAGCAATGGCATACATCCGTCAGCAGAGAGGAACATGAAGCCTCTGTGCACCAAAAAAGTAGTAGAGTGAGTCCTGTCTAGCGAAGAACATGTTCCAGCTCTTAAAAGTATAACAAAAGCAAGGCTCCATTGCTCAGTGTAGTCCCCTGGGGGTACCAGTGGAATAGATGTGGATTAAGGGCATTCAGCATGTCTGCTATGAAGGAGTCACTGTAAATTAAGCTGGCCATACACTCATCATGGATCCATCAATCCAAAAGTGGAAAAGCCTCAGCCTAAAACAAGTCAACTCAAGGAATACAAAAAGTAAAATGAAAGAATCGGAAGGGGTGAAAAACTAAGAGGATAAGGAATAGAGGCAGAGGGGAATGAGAAAGGGGTTTGAGGCATAGATCCCACAGGCTTGAATCAAAGTAGATGAGATCTGTAACAGGTGCATCCGAGCTACCACCTCCTGTGCAATGTCCGGTGAGCCTTATGAACACAGCACTCAGCCTGTGAAGTCTCTGTAAACTTCCATATAGTCCATGCAAAAAAAGAGAGGCTGGTGCTATGGAAGTTGGCTAAAACATTGTTTTATTATTGCATGTGAACAACAATCAAAAAAAGCCAACACGTTTCGACCATCAGGCCTTAATAATGGCCATGATTAAGGCCTGCCGAAACAAGTTGGCTTTTTTGACTGTTCACATGCAATAATAAAACAATGTTTTAGTTGACTTCCATGGCACCAGCCTTTCTCTTTTTTTGCAAAGTAGAGATGCCTACAGTGTGGTCCAGGGGTAACAGGCAGGCAAGGTGTAATGGAGCCATGGCTCCCATATTTTGAGAAATCTATCTCTAAGAATGGGACCTTTTTTCCTTGATCAACAGCGTGGTCATGCAGTCTGACTGCTTGCAAGGGAACAGAGTTTCCTCCAGGCTTTGGCTATAGTCTGCACTCTGCGGTGGAATTTAGTTTGTAATCGAGCAAACGTTCTGGACCAAAACACAATTATTTGCAGACAGTTTATTGCTATAACAAAGAGGCTAACAAGATAGTATTAGGCAGTGGCAGGCTCTCTTTCTTGAGCTATCGGGGATCAATTTGGACTCCTGATGCCTTGCCTGCATTTCCCCAAGCAGTGGTTCTCTGTTCCAGAACACTCCTTGCCAAGCTGGGATGTGTGAACCTGGAAGTGCTTGACAGTTTTGAGTTCTATCACTGAATAGGAGATTTGGTAATGAATGTTTAATGGTCCCCACCCACTTGGCATCCTGGAGCCATTTCCATGGTCCCTGGCTCCTAGAATGTAGATGAGCTTGGAAACAATGACAGGGGATGCAGTTCTGGGATTTTTAGAAATTATTATTACTATACAGGATTTATATAGCGCCAACAGTTTGCACAGCACTTTACAGCATGGGGGGAGACAGTACAGTTACAATACAAATCAACACAGGAGGGAGCAGAGGGCCCTGCTCGTTAGAGCTTACAATCTAGTAGGGAAGGTCGAGTGGAACAAAAGGTAATAACTGTGGGGGATGATCCGATGGAGAAAATGAAAATATAGTTGTTAGGTGTGGGTAGGATAGGCTTCTCTGAAGAGAGCGGTTTTCGGTGATCGACTCTAAAGGCTAACAGAGTAGGAGAAAATCAGACAGATTGGGGTAAGTTGTTCCATAGGATTGGAGAGGCTCTGGAAAAGTGCTGGAGGCATGCATGGGAGGAGGTAAAGAGGGAACTAGAGAGCAGGAGGTCTTGAAAAGAACAAAGAGGATGATTAGGTTGGTATTTTGAGACTAAGTTAGTGATGTAGCTGGGGGCAGAGTTGTGGATGGCTTTGTAAGTAGCTGTTAGTATTTTGAATTTATTTTGTTGAGTGAGTGGAAGCCAGTGGAGGGATTGACAGAGAAGAGTAGCAGACACAGAGCGACTGGTAAGGTGGATGAGTCTGGCAGCAGCATTCATGATGGACCGAAGGGTGAGGATGGGCTCGGGCTTGTTTGGAACCAAATGTGCCCGAGCCCATCAGGAAGTGAACTCTGCACTGCGCTAATCAGAGCGGTCGGGGAAATGTCTCACTACCTGCGATTAGCGCAGTGCAGGGTTCACTTCCTGATGGGCTCGGGCACATTTGGTTCCAAACAAGCCCGAGCCCATCCTTACCCTTCGGTCCATCATGAATGCTGCTGCCAGAGTCATCCACCTTACCAGTCGCTCTGTGTCTGCTACTCCTCTCTGTCAATCCCTTCACTGGCTTCCACTCATTGGTGAGACAGGGGGCTTAGGCAGAGCAATTTTGGCTAGCATGAGTAATTTTTCTGCAAGGGTAATAAGCAGTTGAACACAACAGTATGTTCTCTCATAATTTCATCACCTTTTCTGCTTCTTCACAGGTATGCTTCATTCTCTCAAGCACTCTCTCCAGCAATTCAGAGCTGTCTCACTGCTTTGCAAACCCCTTCTCTTCTCCATATACACCTCCTCCCTTGGTCTGTTAATAAACTCACATGGCTTCCAGTACCACCTCTATGCTGACGACACATGAATCTATCTCTCTACTCCTCACCACATTCCTTCAATCTCCTCTTGCATTACTAACCTACATATCATCATGGATATCGCACCTCTTTCTAAAACTAAGCTCATCATTTTTCCTTTCAGCCCCAAATCCAATCACTATCCAAATTTTGCAGACTTCACCTCCGAAACATCTCCAGAATATGCCCCTTTCTAACTGTTGACACCACTAAGCAACTTGTTCATTCCCTTGTTATCTCTTGCCTTGACTAACTTTGTAACTCTTGTAACTCCCTCCTCATTGGCTTACATCTTTGCAAGTTATCCCCTCTTCAGTCTATCATGAATGCTGCTGCCAGACTCATCCATCTTACCAACCGTTCAGTGTCCGCCACTCCTCTCTGCCAATCCCTCCACTGGCTTCCCATTGTCCAACAAATAAAATTCAAAACTATAACAATAACCTACAAAACCATTCACAATTCTGCCCCAAGCTACATCACCAATCTTATCTCCAAATATCACCCAAACCGTTCTCTGCGCTCCTCCCAAGACCTTCTGCTCTCTAGCTCCCTTGTCTCTTCCTCCCATGCTCGTCCCCAGGACTTCTCCTGAGCCTCTCCCATCCTCTGCCTTGATCAGTTGTACAAGAACAATTACAGCTGACTGATTTTAAAACAAGTGAACAGTGATGTTTTTTTAAAACCCTTTGATTGCTTTAAGATGTATGACACATCCTTGGCAGAGTCAAAGTGAAGATTTTAGTAGAATCTTACCCTTCTCTGTTTTGAAGTAATCCATTTTTGCCTCACCAAGTCCTTTCTGAAAAATGATTTCTGAATGTGGAGGACCAGCCTTTCGGTTACAGCAGCTGATCAGTTTTGTTTAATAAGAAAAGCTGCAGCCATTATTTTCATAGCAGATACTTGTAGAGCACATGGAACATGCTAATGCACTTCCTGTCAGCTTCCATGGTTAATGTTTTTGGCCTCTACGCAATACTGTGGGTTAATGGCCATCACAGTGATGGAGCCAATACAAGCATGGGTTGGTGAAGAGATTGGGGTCAGAACAGCAACCACTAGAGCTGTGTGTTACACACAGGGTTCTGTACACTCTAGGGGACCTTAGATGATATGTAGTCACCTGTAAATGCCTATCATTCAGGGTTTGTATTTTTTTTTTTTTCATTGCACTGGTTTCCTCCAAGTTCATGGTTTCTTTGTATAAAATTTTGATTGCCATGGTACAATCAAAGAAGGTAGTGCTGATGAGTTTAAAGTCGTTTTTTGTTAATTTTTTTTTTTCTTTTAGAAAAACATTTTGCAGATGGAAAGAAAGAGATAACATTTCCTGACCAGACCATAAAAAACCTCTATCCTGATGGAAAGGAAGAGAGCATATTTCCTGATGGAACAATTATAACTTCTCAGCTGTAAGTACACCTTGCACATCTCACTTCACATCCAGAAGTACTTACAAACATCTCACATCATACTCCTCAAACATTGATCACTCAAATATTGATCACTTCTCATCCATAAGTACGTTGTACTCACACATTTTTCACTTCTCATCCATAAGTACTTTTCACATTGATCACTTGTCGTCCATAAGTACTCCTCGTGCATATTTCACTTGTCATCCATAAGTACTCCTCACACATATTTCATGTGTCATCCATAAGTACCCCTTACTCATATTTCACTTGTCATGCATAAGTACTCGCAAACATCTCACTTCTCATTCAGAAGTACTCCTCACACATTTCTCACCTAAAAGTACTCACTGCTATCTTATTTGTTATCCAGAAGTACTCTCACATATCTCACTTGTCATAAAAATGTATAATGACTCCTCACACATCCCACATCCATAAGTATGTCACACATTGATCACTTTTCATCCACAAGTACCTCACAGCTATCTTACTTGTCACCACACATATCTCAATTTTCATTAAAGTGATATAAAGTCTCCTTTTTTTTAACTTAAAAATAATAAATATGTTATACTTACCTGCTCTGTGCAGTGGTTTTGCACAGAGCAGCCCAGATCCCCCTTTTCGCTGGTCCCTCTTTGGCTCTCCTGGCCCCTCCCTCCTGTTGAGTGTCCCCACAGCAAGCAGCTTGCTATGGGGGCACCCAAGCCACGCTGCAGCTCCATGTGTCCACTCTGACACGGAGCTGCGGCCTGGCCCCCTCTTTCTCCGCATTGGCTCACTGACTTTGACAGCAGTAGAAACCAATGGCACTTCAGTGCTGTCTCAGCCAAAGAGGAGGGAGAGTCCAGGACAGCAAAGTCTCTCCTGCAACATCCCTGGATGGAGATGGGCTCAGGTAAGTATTAGGGGAGCTGCTGCACACAGAAAATTGTTTTATATTAATGCATAGAATGCATTAAGATAAAAAAAAAAACCCTTCTGCCTTTACAACCACTTTAAGTTCTCTTCCTGTATATATCATAAGTACTCCTCATGCATATCTAACTTTGCACCCATAAGTACTGCTTATGCATATCTCACTTCTCATCACTCCTCGTCCACAAGTACTGCTCACACCTATCTTGATGGTCATGAAAAACTACTCAAACATTTCACCAATACTCATTTTATAAATACACCTTGCGTATCTCATTCATCAGTATACCTCACACACCTCTTCCTGCCCATTTACAAGTACACCTCACACGTTCTAATAATGTATTATTTATATATATATGTGTTATACTAGACCCATGAGAACATGCAACTTTTAAAGCAAGCGTCCTTTGATAGCCAAAATGTCACTTAAATTTACAGAGCAGGTGTATGATGTAAATATTCCTGTGTACCACTTTGAACAGAAAACCACAAACACAATTTTCCTGTAAACAGCAATGGTAACTGTCTTCCTAATGTGCCATTGGATTTAAAAGGATGAAGTGGAGAGCTGTGCAGGAAGCTCCGAGAGTGCCTTCAATATTACTAGGGCATGTGTAAGAAATGGTGCCTATACTTTTCATTTGGAGGAAGGTCTGTTCACTGATAAATTGTAAATGTTGTTTTATGATGTCCTGTAATCTTTAATTAAGTGGTGTGGCTTTGAGGAACTCCTGATGATGATTTATGGTAGTATTTTATTATAGCTGCTTTGAAGTTGTTGACATGAACTAGCATGCCGTTATTAATTGTATAGCTGTAGTTCCATGCAAAGGGTCATTCTATTGATATGAAGAATGGACCTTTTTACTTTTGTCTATTCTTTGCATTTCTGCGTAACTTCACAAATTGTTAAAAGGAATTCTGTAATGAGAAGTATTGAGGTGGTCATTGCCTCTAATTCTGAAGATTCCACTTGGCTGAAACAAATGGTTTTAGTGCTGACTCAGAATAAGTAAAGTAAATCAGGAGTTATGGGTAGAAACCATGGCTATAAAGGAAAAAAAAAGACATTTAACCCATGAAAAGAGGCCTTTGTAGACATTACTAGTATACTAGTCTACTAGTTAAATTACTGAATGGAACATAGTCCCTTTAAACATGTAATGTACACAAATGTTGCCCCTGTACAGAAGAAAGTGAATACTAACCTCTCTCCAGTTAAGACAAATCTCTGGTCAAAGCTTCTTCGGAAACCTACACTTCCATAAGTTTCTATATCCTTCATTATGCTTGCTGAGTTCAGTGGTTCCTCCTGCTGACCTTACTTTTGTGTCCAGTAGGGATCCTGGCAGAAACCAATCAATGGTGTGGGGGGTTGTAGATCAACTCTTCTGAAAGTGTTAATTTTTGAAGAAATTTCTATTTTTTTTTTCTCAGTGACCTTTAGTAACATGGATGGCAAGAGAGGCAAGTATTCACTTGGTAAAGCAACCCAAAACTACCCATAAAGTGTTCCTGTACTACAGTAAAATCCACTGAACTGACTAGCTGGTGATTTTAGAGTATAGCAAACTGTCTCTGCAGCACCCCAGGAGCCACAAATAATGGGTAACTTCTTTCCTTGTTCTGTTATACTTTGTTTTCAAACCCACCTTCATTCTCCCAATTCTTTGTTGTGGCCTCAAGCAGGCCACACAGCGAAGATCTCACTCTATCTAGGCCATGCAAGTATAAAATTAAAAACTGCTGTTACCCCTGGCAGTGTTCTAGTTTGTCCTAACTCATTACTGTCACTTTTGACAAGGTGGTGTGTTAGTGTGTTGTGCTCAGTTATTCTGCCACCTTCAGATGACTGGACAGTGGCCAAAAAAATCCCTGTCGGCATAACCCATCCCAGCTCAGCATAGTTTTTGCTAGTATCCTTAGGTGATGGATATACCTAGAGAGGTGTCTCTGAAGATTTCCTTGTGGGAGCTCAGGTACAGCTTGCACATCAGTTGCAATGGTCTGATGGCCAAGGGGGACTGTACCCGGACTCTGCATGCAACAGCTGGGATGGCCTGTAATGTTGCCAGTTGGCCTCACATTCATCTCCAGGGCAACCGGTGTAGGACACACCCACTGTGATGGGTGAATATTGGGCCTTCTGGCCCTGCAGCTGTGGAACTGGTGAGTGCCTGAGAGGGGGTTCCACGTGCTCCACTTGGCAGTGTTCCCTGTGGGATTTAGGTCGTTTCTTAAAGTGGGGCGAAGTATGACAGTGGCAGAGCTCAAGAGGCAGTCTAGCACAATGCATGATGATATTGAGTGAATCTGCCATTTTTACTAGTCCAAGGCACAAAGCGCATGCATTCAGTGCTCCTGGAATTCCTGTACTGGTCACACAGCAAATGGTTCCCCAATTCAGGGGGTGACTTGCCTCATAGGTCCTCTTCAGGATTTCACAGGCTTCTTATCCCCCAGCAAGCCATGTCCTTATGCAGAGAAAGTAAGAAAGTAATTTTCTGAAGTCATAATCTGCGAAGAGTAATCAGCTCCCAGGAGTTTTCAGTGCCTTTGGGAAGCAAAAGTGGGCGCTTTCCTTTCCCTTTTCAATTTTGAGGGAGGATGAGATTTTGAAAGAACATCCTCATAATGAGGAACAAAAGGAAGATGTTAAGAATCAGGAATCCTCTGTGAACGGGTCCTCCCAAGAAGGCATCTCAGGGTTCATTGCTGTCTTAGGTACAGAAGATGATGGTGTGCTTCCTGAAATGTGGTGGAGCACTAACCTGAAGTTATGACTGCCAGATTAAGGGGGGAGGGGGGAATATGATCAACATGTATAAATACATAAGTGGTCGATATAGTGAACTACTTGGTGTTGAGTTATTCACTGTAAGGTCATCAAAGAGGGCAAAGGGGCACTCTTTATGTCTGCAGGAAGAGATTTAATCTCCATATACAAAAAGGCATCTTGACAGTAAGAGCTGTAAAAATGTGGAATAGACTCCCTTAAGTGCTGGTACTGGCTGGCTCAATAGCTTGCTTTAACCACTTCAGCCCTGGAAGGATTTACCCCCTTCCTGACAAGAGCACTTTTTGCGATTCGACACTGTGTTGCGTTAGTTGACAATTGTGCGGTCGTGCGATGTACCCAAACAATGCTTTCTTTTGGTGGTATTTGATCATCTCTGCGGTTGTTATTTTTTGCGCTATAAACAAAAAAGAGCAATAATTTTGAAGAAAACATTTTTTACTTTTTGCCATAATAAATATCCCAAAAAAGAATGTAAAAAAACTAATTTCTCTTCCGTTCACTGACAGACGCAGCCTTCTTATGACACATGGGGTTATGCTCATCCTACTAGGAGTAGCCTAGGCAAAACAAACAAAAGTGTAGGTTGGCCCCTCCCAGGGGGCCGTCCTCACCTTAGCATATAATTTACCCTGCTCTGTAAAGCACATCAGTTTTTTATTTGCCTAGTGCAAGGAGTAGACCTGGTTCCCTATGGGAGCAGCGGTCTCCTGAAGATTCATCTAAGGAAGACTGCTATCAAGAAGCTGGCTAGTGGTATAGAGGATATCTCGAATCCTAATCTTTCCCCAGTCCGGCCAACACTGGCCAGCAGCATGCCTTCTTGCGGGGAGGTAGGTCTGCTCCGGGTGGCTACCCGCTGCGCCCGTCGGATTGGTGAGTGAACCCCTCTTCCACCCTAGAGGCATGGAGAGTGAGCACCTGGGCAGCTCTGTGGTGGTCAGCCGGTGGGGGGTCTGTTAGAGGCCTTCCCCCCCACTCCCCTCAATCCCCCGCAGGCACCTTTGCACTAACTGTTCGAATCTGCACCGACCGTCCGGAGCACTGTGTTAGGTGGGTCGTCGCCATTGGATTTTGGAGCACCGCTCGTTCGTGGCCGACCGCACGCGTGTAATGGCAGCGTCCATTGTTTGAGAACCATGTGGTTTCCAGCCTGCTCTCTGGCGGAGTCCAGTGGTCGATTGGGAGAACTGCAGTCCTTGTGCAGGAAGTCCTTAAAAACGGGTGTGGGCTTCCGGTTTTTGCTTGGACAGCATGGCTGACACACAGTAACAAGCTCCTGATGTGCAGCAGTTCATGGGCATTGCTCTTCGGTTGGAGTGCTGAAGCATCAAACAGCAAGTATAGCTGGCGCTTCCTGGGTGCTGGTAGCGGTGGGTGTAATCCGCCCGGGTCTCCCTGGCTGATTGGTGGGGTAGAGGTGGTGGTTACACAGCGGGGGTGCCGGGCTGAGATGTCAGAGGCCGGCAATTCTATGGCAGGGGTACCTGCAGATCTACAGTCCACCCCAGGAGCATTTGTGTCCTTGGAACAGCTGAGGGCGGTGTTTGGGGAGTTCCTCCCCCGGGCAGGGGTGCCCGTTTCGAGGGGTCCCCAGAAGCGCCCACCCCCCCTCTTTCCTCAGGGGAGGATTCAGATCTAGAAAGCGCTTCAGTGGTCACACCTGTGGATCTTTCAGAGGGTGAGCTGCCCTCGGAGGGCGAAGAGGATCAGGAGGCTCCTATTTCGGGATAAAGCGATAGTGGAAACACTGATCACTGATATTTGCGACTCTATGCTGTTGGACCAAACAGGGGAGTCGTAAGCCACCAAGTTCCATGGCTTTGCCTAAAAGCTTTGCTGTTCGCTACCCCTTTGAGGAAAGCTTTACTAAGAGATGGGCTTCCCCGGTGGTGGACCCTGCCGTGGCTCGTGTGAATAAGGCAACCAGCATCGCCTTGGAGGGGTCGCCATCCTTTAACTGCTTCCCGACCGCGCGCCGTCTTTTCACGGCGGCAGTCGGGGAGCTGGGCACGAATCGCCGTAAATATACGGCGATTTGCATTT